>WSUE01000167.1:0-82908 GCA_019633535.1 Tulasnella sp. JGI-2019a
CTTTCAATTCCAATCTCCTCTCTACCTCATCTCTCAGTCCAAAGCTATAGTCATCAGTAAGTACCCCTGGTTGGCACCCTCAGCACAGTAGTGCCTATTAGAGTCTAGCAAGGAGCTAACTCTTCACAATGACATCATCAAGCCCCAGTTCCCAGGTGCCAACCTCTACTTTGACCTCCCCCAAGACTAGGTTCATTGCTTCCTTCTGCCTTATGCCCTCATATTTATAATGGGCAACATGAATGTTGAGGCCTTCATGAGACATTCTTGCATCATTTTTTTTCCCCTATGACTGCTTCTAGCTCTCCCATCCCCCACACTCCTTGTCTTCTGCAACTCATTCTCATTTCTTGGCATCCTGTTATGTATTGGCTGGCCACCAGATGGGTGGAGTGATCTTCAGATCTGACTACCATGTTTGAGTCTGAGATTGGGCTTGGACCCTATAATTTGAATGAATGTGAGATTAGAGAATATGATTGATCCCAAAATGTATGAATTGCAAAAACAAGGGATATGGTGCCCCAATCTGAGATGCCATATGAAATGCCAAATGATGGGTGAATGACCAAATGGTTATGGTGCTTCTGGGAGGATATGAGAATGGCTAGGCAGTGCAGCATGGCTCACTGTGGGCTCAGGAGTCATGGGATATGGGGTGACTGGCCTAAATGCTACAGTGGAGCTTAGGCACAGGAAAGGCAGCCAACTGGTGATGGGGTCAATCTCAGAACACATCAATTGCATATTCAGCTTGCCCAATCTCAGATTATTTGCAAGTCAGGTTGTCTGCTTCTGTCATACAAAAAGAACATAGCATGAGGTTGCTAGATGGTGCATTATGACAGGGCTGAAGGAGGCTATGTTTCTGGTCTCAGATCCACTTAGACTGCATTCTGAGAATGAATCAAGCTATTGGATCTAAGATTGCAAGTGACTTGGATCCCAGAATGCTGTCTCCCAATCTCAGATTGAGCAAATATATCATCCCAGATTATGCCCTTTTTGCAATCTTAAATCGAGTCAATACACCAATCCTAGATTGCACATTATCCCGACACATGATGCATACTCGGATTAGGCACCCACGAAAATCGAGGGAACGCGAGGTTTGTTAGCGGGCTTTCATTACATGTTTCGCAGCCTGATCAGGAATTGGAAAATGTGACGGTTTCTGGCATCCTTTTGGAGGGTTGGAAAAGATGCAAAAAGCATGCCATAAAGGGGTATGACCTCAATGAAATGATACCAGCAGTGGTAAATAGCGCAATTTCTCGCCCCCTTGTTCGCTGAACCAGAAGGAAGGCAGAAGCATACACAATATCGGCTCCCTTTTGGAGGCTCAAAAATGATGTGAACACCTCACTTACAAACCCATTGTCCAATTCTTTTTCAAGGGTGACAGATCTAGATATGCATCATGTGTGATCTAATCTCATACCAGGGATCCCTGAATGATGGAGATTGCAGAAATGGACTGCAGAAAAGGGTCCAAAAATGTGGCTGTGAGGTGACATCACCTGCTCAGGCACAATGTGGGTTCCTTGAGGCTATAATGAGTTGTAATGCAGATACAACACACCCCTAAGTTAGTCTGTTGAATTTCAATGCTGCTTTGTGCATCCAATTTTGTGTGAGCTACCCTGATCTGTCTGCATCTCAAGCTGCTTGCAGATGGATAGGGATTGTTATGATAAATGAGTTTCAGAAAATAGATACTTAAGCATTTTTTTCTTCTAGTGCATGACGCCATCAGAATGCTTATCTAGTCTATATTGGAAGGAGGAATCACCTTTTGGAGGGAAACCCCTCTCATTCTCTGATGCGTAGGGTATAAGTATCAGGCAGGTAGCCATACAGTAATAATAGCTACTAGTAAGACCCCTAAATGATTTGGATGTTGCAAGTATGGGGGGATCTTGCAATCTGAGGGGAGGGTGCAATAGTAGAAACCAAACATGCCCCCACTGATTATCAATGAGCGCTGTGTTTACGTGCTTGATAGGTGTCAAGAGCTCAGATAAAATGTTTCTACTATATACAAGACTATTGCCGAGAGATATAGTACAGTTAGCCACTCATGCATGTGGGGTGCACTAAAGTCCACCCAAGGATGACATTTTCGGTATTTTCTCGCCACTGAGACCAGTAAAATTTAAGTGGCTAGTGGCGTTGAAAAGTAATCGCATAGGCGCTTCGAACCATATGTTGTTACTAAGGGGGTAAAGGAACCTGGGAGTCAAAGCTCTGAGACTCGCCAGTGGTTTCCAGCACTGTTGCCAAGGTGAGGAGTATCATGACGTCTATACAAATCCCTCAGTCAAGTCTCTCACACATCATGCATACTAATAGAAGTCTGTGATTTCTCCTTTGATATTTGTCATCTCAGTTGTTACCTATGCTATGCCCCTAAACGTGCTCGCTCATTGACCTTTATGACCTTCGTCAATGAATTGCCCGCACAGCCTAAGATTCCATTGAATCCAGAAGCTTAAAGGCAGATTAAGCCACCAATTACTGACGATTGAATAACTTAATTTGCGAGGATGGAGAGATATGAGCCCGGCAAAGCGCGCAAACGGTCCTCCAGGTCACAGCTGCATAGTACCAATATATAGGGTCCACCGACAGAACTCTAATTGGTCCTCCAAAGACTATCAGGAACGTTTACGTAGTCTACATCCGGGATTTCAAACAGTCAGTTGACACCTCGAGCCTTGAGAAGTTGCGTCCCATGGCCCATTGTGGCACTCCATCAGGTCTGCCCACTCCACCCGTGTCCCATGGTAATCATATCTACAATATCCCTCCACGATGGCGGGTCCCCCGGTTCATTCTTCGAGAAGATATCGACCTTATCGAGATGTGGGCCCATCGCTGGGCCGAGGTCTTCTGCGGTCAGACACTTCAGCCCCAAATCCGCCCATCCCTCTAGCAAAACCAACACCAATTTCTGAAGAGCCCTGTGAGGAGCGAATAGGCCGGCCAGAATCGATCCAATATTCGTATTTTCTTCATTGGCCCAAGGACGGATGAGCACCAGCGCTTTGAGGTTCACGAACGGGAGTAGGAAATCAGTTGCCCCAGGGTCATCGATGCTTACATCCCTCATCGTCAGGACCTGCAATCCCAAAAGGCAGTCGTACTGGTGGTCGACTAGCACCACGTCCCCAAAGAACTCAGAAGCTTGGTGCTCTTGATTGAGCGAGCTGAGCTCTGGAGAGCTGATGACATGGCATAGCATGTCTTCAATTGGTCCTCTAGGGTGTATCAAGAGGATATCCGCATCCATGAAGAGTCGTTGGAGGGCGCGGGTAGGGGCCAGGATACGTAGAACGGAGATAGCATTGACGAGCTGGTCCTTGATACGCCAACCAGCGTAGATCACCACTAGATGAAGGGAGTTGATTCGCCTCGCTAGAGACTGTACGTGGGGTGTATCCCCCGAAAGGGTGTCTACCAGTTGAGTAATCTGATCGCCCGCGACAGTGACATGGCTGTAAAGTAGCCTGGTTGACCACTGATAGCACGCGTGATTGACGAGAGCGAGAATACAGAGTGTCTTCTTAACCGAGGAAGTGTAGGTATAAGCACCGAGTTGCGTATTGCATGTTAGAGCGTTGATGATGGTAATGACGATTTCCGGCGGAAGAACCAACATCTGCTTTGTTTAGCTGTTCAAGCCGGTTCATTTACAAAGTGCAATTCATATCAAGTTGCGTGGAGAATTGGTGGTTTGATGTCAATCATTCTGTATGACTCGATGAAGCCGTGTGATTCGAAGCTACCAGCGGCGATACCACAGCTGGATGCTGGCGGGTAAAATGCGGAGAGGGGTAAAGCTATCATGTTAACATTTGTAGCCGTTATAAGTGCAGCTGGCTGCCCATTCTACAAGTGTCCAGCAGACAAGGGTGCATATTTAGTTGGCCCGCATTCGGACGTTTGCTCTCTGCTGAGCACCTGCTTTCTCTTGGAGTTATCACGTCAAGCATGCTTACAAAGATCTATTGGTCCTTAGAACCATTACAACATAACCCATTGCAACGCTTCCCCCGATTCCACCGGTGTCCCATGCCAACCATTCCCCCGATCTCCGTCCACGACCTTGAGGCCTCTGGGTCTCGCTCAGAGAAGATGTTGACCTTGTCAAGGTGCAATATCATCTCTGGGCCAAAGTCTTCCGCAGTTAGACTCTCGACCGCTCCCCCACCCATCCATTTACCAGCACCAAAGTTAAATGCTGAAGAGCCCTGTGAGGTGCGAATAGGCTCGACAGAGTGTCCACAGTCTCTGTATAGCGTCGGTCGATTCAAGGACAGATGAAGACCAAATCCTTGAGGTCAACCAATGGGAGGAAATCAATCGCCTCCGGGTCATTAATAGTCACGTCTCCCACGATCAAGACTTGCAGTCTTGGGAGGAAGTCGTACACGTGCCTGCCTAGCTCAATGTCCCAGAAGAAATTGGTGTCTCGGCTCTCTTGGTTTATTATGGCCAGCACTGACAGTGATGTGAGGCGGCTCATGGCACTGTGCAGGTTAGGAACATGCTCTATGAATGCTTTGATGATGTTTGGGTCTACGAAGAGTCGTTGGAGGGTAAGGGTGCGAGCCAAGATACGCGGGAGGTGAATGGTGCCGACGATAACCTTGCCATCGCTCTGCTGAGTCGATTCTACCATCAATATGCGAAGAGACTAGATTCGTTTTGCTAGGGATAGTGTGCGAGGTGTTGTCTCGGAAAGGGTGCTCGCCAGATGCACGATCTGATCGCCCATGATAGTGATACGGCTGTAAAGAAGACTATTTGACCACTGATTACATGCGTGATTAACGATGGCGAGAGTATGGAGCACCTCCTGGACTTCAGAAGTGTAGGTATAGGCGTCGGATTGCGTGCTGCATGTTAGAGCGTCGACGATGACAATGATGATCTCAAGCGGAAGAACCAACATCTATGCTGAAGCAGTTCAGGTCAGCCTATCATCCATGCTTGAGTACTTTGGACCTACAGTTTATATGTGGTGATCGTCTGATATTCTTTACCCTGTGTGGTTGAGCTCACGGTATGGCTTGAACTCTACGCTTGCCCACAGCAACAGCGTCGACGCCGCAGATGATAATGACGAGGACGGATGCATCATCTTAGAGGAGTGCGGCGGCCTTTGACATAACGATTGGGGTGCACGGATGTTAGTGCACGCTAATAATGGCGACCCCAGATCCATTGGACAGAACTCCGTTACATGGTGGCGACTGTCACCAAGGGGACGAATACCTCGCCCTCCACAATGCCGCAGTCTCACCTAGAGGCGAGCCTCTCGAGACATCATGCAGAAACGATAAGAGCCACAAAGTTGCAAGTATCTCAAGATCATCGTCATCTCAGCCTTGTGTATGGCTGTCGTTGTGTACGAGTCGACCCTTGGGCTTTAAGTCTTCCGCTGGTATCGTAAGTGTTATCAATTCGGTTCCGGGACGTCCATACCACGCCCGCCCCCATGGACAAGGTGGCGAAGAAATGTGAATAGAATGAGTCATCGGAATACACGGACGGAACCGTGGACCCTGGTCCAATCTGCGATATAACGGCACGCCTGTTGCTTATGATTGATCCCTCCTCGCGACTTGTTACCCATGCTTCAATCCTCCTCCAAATCACAGCTCAATATTTCTGATGCGTCCCCATACCTTTACACACGCAGGCGAGACCTCATCCACCTTCCTCACCTCGCTCACGTCATCCAGCACCTGGGCGAGAACAATGACGTTCAACAGGAAGATAGCGACGTTGAGATGATCGAGGTCGAACCTCCTGTGCAGAAAGGCAAACGCCGCCGGGGTAATGCGGTAGTGGGCGGTGGCGCCGCCAAGCGAACTAAGCTCGATGTTCCCCATATGGAAGAAGAGACGCGACATCTCGTCTTCACTCATACGTTCGACATGCAATGCACAAAGCGCTTTTCCAACCCACTAGTTGAAAGAAATGCTGTAGGGTATGGATGGCCGGCGGAAGAGACCTTGGTTCTCGACGCACTTGTCGAAGCCGCCCATGGGCAAGATCACGCGTTTCTCGACCTCGGACGCGTTTATCTCATTAAAGATTCGGGAGTGGGGCGCATTTTTGTGACCACAGAGAAAAGACATGCTGGAAAGGCCTGTGAACACGCTTCGCTCTGGAACCATCGCCTCATTGCCGTTCCGCCCATCATTTCAGAGGATGTGAATATAGAGGATCATGGGTTTCATCCTGGTTACGCCAACATCATGGAAGCGATTACGGAGCTATATGTCGATGGGAGAGTGGATGTAGATGCGAATCTCTCTCTAGATTACAGGACGAAAGATGATGATGGAGGCCTTGTCCCAGACGCCCTTCCCTACAGCTTCCGCCTTGACATTCGAGTCTCTATTCTCGCCCCGAAAGCTTTCTCTCGCTCCGACTCAGAGAACGCCTTCGAAGCCCAACGACGGCTGCTCCATCATTTGTACCCTTTCGAGTTCGATCACGCCACCTCTACCGAGACCGACATCTCCGGATTCTATTCCTGCCTCCAACCCGCACCCGACATGCCCGCCGTTCAGAAGCTGAGAGTTCCAGGATTGGTATCCGAGCTCATGCCTTTCCAGCGGAGGAGTGTTCTCTGGATGCTCGAGCGTGAAGGGAAGACGATCAACTCGAGGGGGGCAGTTGTGGATATGGACATGGAGGAGGGCCCGTTGCCGCTCTTCTGGGTGGAGATACCGAAACCGACAGAGTCACGCACGGGGAAAGGTCGAGAGGCGTTCTGGTGGATGAACACCGTCACTGGCGAGCTGGCGGACGTTCGTCCGTCTGAGGATTTGGTCCCGGGGGGTATACTCGCAGAGGAGCCAGGACTCGGTTCGTGAGGCGTCCTTTCTCTCTTCACATCGTTTGAATTTTTGATTTATACCCGCATGACTTCAGGCAAGACCGTCGAAAGCATCGCGCTGGTCTTATTGAACATGCCTTCACCGGACACACTCGGGCCCTCGTGGCGGAGTGAAAAGATGGAAGTGGACATCACCCCAATCAAGGTGCGCGTGCATGCTCTACTATTGTCTAACCCATTATAACGGAACATGCATCGCAGGGCACCCTCGTTGTCACGCCTCCAATTTTGTTGAAACAATGGGCCGACGAGTTTCAGAAGCACGCTCCAAACCTACGTGTGCTCATCTACGACGGGAATACTATCTCCCTTGGTAAAACCATTCAGAAGGCTGCCACGTCGTCGACCGTTAAGAAAGGGTCTCGGTCGAAGAAGACCTCGAAGCAGGAGCCGGAAGTGAAACGACCGACGGATTGGAAGGGTTATGCGGCAGAGTTCGACGTCGTCCTGACGACCTATGCCGTCCTAGCCAAGGAGTTGAACATTGCCAAAGCACCGGTCAAGAGGCCGAGGAGGGAGATCGCTACGTATCATGCGGATGATGAGAGGTTTAGGAGTCCCTTGATCGTCGTCGAGTGAGGCACGCTTTATTGCTTACTTGAGCGTGTCATTGGCTCACCTTCCTTTTTGGTTCTAATTTTACAGATGGCACAGAGTCCTTATGGACGAGGTCCAGCTCGTGGGAGGTGGTAAAGCTGCGTAAGTCTTCAAAGCCGTGCCGTTTCCTGCCATCCTTACCCAATCCTGACCATTCTTTCTCGCTACACAGCGAAATGGTTTCGATGATACCACGCCGATCTTCCTTCGCAGTGTCTGGTACACCTGCAAAGGCGCATGTCCAAGACCTCGTCGGTCCACTGCGTTTCCTCCGTGTCCAACCGAAGCTCCTTGCCCGAGACAGGACTTGGCAGCGATTCTTGAAACCGGGGTTCTACTCCGCTTTTGTCCAGTTGTTCCAACGGTACGCGATTCGAACGCAAAAGGCGCATGCTCAGGGGTTGGACATACCCAAACAGACGCGATATTTGGTACCGATCTCCTTGGGAATGATCGAGCAACATGTAAGCTCTTCCTTGTTCGAGTGCTTTTGTTATATACAGCGTCTGACTGATTTTTTTGTGATGTGCTGTGATCCAATAGTTCTATGACCAACTCCTAGAAGACTCACTTCGACAGCTCGGTGTGGATTCTCGGGGTATTGCGCAGTACGAGGATTGGTATCCCGATGCGGGGGTTCTCCGCGCTGCGATCAAGAAACTTCGCATGGTATGTAGGCCGCTGTTTAAAGGCGTTCCTTGCGTGTGCTAATTGATACCGGACACTAGGCCTGTATTCATCCTCAAGTTGGTGCACTGGGTGGTCAGAACGGTGGCCCTCGTGCGCTTGGCGGCGCCGTTCGACCCCTCGAAGATGTCTTGAATACGATGGCGGAGCAGAATTGGCAGTTGTGGATGACGGAGAGGAGAAGTCTGGTAAGCCTTTTCTTTCCGGTGTTCATCATCCGAATTATACACCGACGCTGAAATGCACCATGTCGCTTCCCAGTTGAATTCGAGGATCACAAAGGCTCTACTGATGGAAAAAGGCGCTGAGCCTTCTCGATATGCGAGGTCTTTGGAGATTTTGCTTTCTGTACGCGCCGAAACTTTGACAATGATCAAGGAACTGGAAGATGTGATGTTCAAGATCGATGAGGAAGGTAGTCAGTTGATTTCCGCCGCGCAGTCGCAGGATCCAAACGCGCTTGTTGGCGCTTCGATCGAAGAGGTGCAAGAGTCGTCTGGAGTGGCGTCATCTTCCAAATCGAAAGGCAAAGGAAGGGAGGTGGATCGTGTCGAGACTCCGCTACGCACTACGCCGACGGGCATGGACGACCTTCCCGCCAGCGCTGAGGGGGAGGCACACAGGCACAAGCGATCCGTAATGTCGAACCGTCTTCGAGACGTTCAAGTGGTCCTTCATCGCGCCGAGTTTTCCTTGGGAGATCTCTATCATTACTTGGGCAAGGCGGCTGAAGAGGGGGAGTACTATGCTCATGCCGAAGAGTTGCGCCGGCTGCTTCTCAAAAGTATGTTCTATCAAGAGCGTGAGATGCTGGAAAGTTCAGGGGCTGACATATTTTTCGATGCTTAGGTACTGCTGATGTGGCCACTCGAAGCATCGCGAAGCTTAAAGCCGACATCAAGTCCAATAAGATTACACAGGAGGACCTCGAAATAGAGGAGACTGGTAGGCCAGGGCTACTCACCGCGAGGCTCTTCCAAGAGGCGGACGACATAATCGGCATTCTTGAAGAGCAGCGAGTTCTTCTGTGGGAGTGGAGGGATCATATCTTTGAGCTGTTGAGCTCTAAGATCATCTCGGATGGGGATGATGCCGACGGACAAGAGTATCAGCGTGCTGTCGAGACTCAGGCTGAAGTGGAGTGCTACTTGCAAGAGTATGCAGCTTTGCTGGCAGATCGACGCGAAGTATTGACACTGGAAGTGAGTCGGCCGCATTTCATCGCTATTCTATTAAGCATCTCACATCGCTGTATGGTAGCGTACGGCTCTGGCGGCTTATGACGCCCGCGAAACGAAGCTGCGACACACGAAGGCGGCTGCTCGGGCGGCCGCTGCCCTGCAAGATGAACTTTCTGCCATCGCCGCAGTAGCAGTCGAAGTGGACGAGGCTGCCAATGCCGCCACGATCAACACACTGAAGGCGAATCGCAAGCAGTGCCGTACTGGTCATTTGTCGAAGCGCGCCTTGAAGGTTCGGATTGCACATCGCACTTCATTGCCGATGATACTGACGCATGCATTATGCACACCTTTTTAGTCGGTGATGGTCGACCTGAATAATCTTGTTGGTAAAGAGCAAGAAGTCCAGATCGCCAAGGACGAATCTCTCCGCCTTCGCCGAATCATATCTCAGCAGAGTGAGCAGTTCACTCAATTCGAACGTTTCATAAGCTGACTCGTATCACTTCAAGTCGCTCTCGCTGAAAGATTGGCTAATGAACAAGCCCCGCTACGTATTGCATTTAATGCAAGGATCTCATACTTCAGGTGATGGTTTCACCTTCCATATCAGATGTGTATTGATGCTCACAGCCGTTATATCCCAATGATTTCGCTTTCGACAGGCAGTTACAAGAGCTCAGTGATACAGTAATGGAAGTAGACCCAGGCGAAAAGACCCTCCACGAAGCTCAGGATGAAATTATCACAGAAATTGGAGCGCTCGAGAATTCAGTCAGGTTGAACGGGGCTCGACAACGCTTTTTGGAGTACATGAAGAACAGCTCCTCTGACGAAGCAAACGAAGAGGCGCGCGAATGTGGAATTTGCAACTGCGAGTTTGATGTTGGGATCCTTTTGGCATGTGGGCACCTTTTCTGCGCCGAGTGCTTACGGGCGTGGAGGAAGAAGCCAAACGGGAATTGTTGTTGTTGTACGTGAAAACACTCCTCTCGCTCCTCTCGCTCTCCGCTGATCATCTGCGTTGACACCTCATCTAAAGCCTGCAGACAACGGATAGACGACGATTCGAGCCATCGGATCAGCTTTGCAAATTCGAAGGATAGTGAAAAACACCCCCTCTTAAAGGATGACAGGAATGCTTCGACGATTCGCAACGCCATCGAGTACAGCGTCATACCACCTTCGACCCTGGATGAGCTCGCGAAAATTGAGAGCTTCAGCCAGCAATATGGTGCAAAGATCCAAACACTGATCCGGCACCTATTGTTAATCGAGCAGAAGGAACCCGGTGCGAAGTCGATCGTATTCACAGCCTTCACCGACAGTCTCCATAGTAAGTACATTTCTCGTCACATTTATAATATACCCCGGCTGAGAACTGGATGCCCCTAGTTCTGGAACACGCCCTGCAGACGAATGGCATCCCATGTATCCGAGTCGATGCCAATCATGGCAAGCAGAATGCAGCGAGCCGATTCCAGAGAGAGGCTCATCTACGGGTATTGCTGCTGAACGGTGATAAAGAGAGCTCAGGATTGACTCTAACGTGTGCAAAGCGGATCATGTTTGTGGAGGTAAATCTACCTCGGCTTGTTCGTTCAAACGCGCCGCGCTGACCGTCACATGTGATCATCTTAGCCCACAGTCAATAGTGGATACGAACTTCAGGCCGTTTCTAGGATTCTGCGCTGTGGGTAGGTATTCGCGAGTCCCACAACAGTTTGCCAAGCATCTAAATTGACATGACGGGATCATCCTAGCCAAACGGAAGAAACCGAGGTGTACTGTTATTACGCTAATGGTACGACATGATCTTTATTGTCGAACGTGGCACTTGCTGACACAAATCCGATCTATAGACACGGTGGAGAAGAATATCCTTGATAATGCGGCACGGAAAGGCACCTCGCTGTACACCAAAGAAAATGCTAGTGCACCTGTTAATCTCGCCAAGTCCGCCATAATGCAGCAAGAGAAGGTTGAAGGGGTCACTAATGATAAGAAGGTGTTGAAAGGTGACTTTGTAAGTCTCTCGATAGTTCTCTTGTCCACATCTGGAGCCGTTTTTGTGACTAAATCGCTATCGTTAGATCGCTGCATCACAACAGATGCTGGAAGTCTTGTTCCCCGACATGTTCTTGGACACTGACGACCTCAACATGGAGGACGTTGTGCCATCCCAAGAAATGGCTGGATCTATCGATACGCAAGCGGGGCCGTCTCGACGCGGGGCTCGCTCAGAAGAGATATGACTGGTTAACTACTTGGTCCATAAGTCGTGAATTAGACCATAGACGCAATCTTAATATAGTAATGGAAACCACTCGCAGATTTTTTCACCTGAGGTGGATGGAATACATAGGTGACGGCGGCTTTCAATTGGGCTGTTGGCGGAAACCGATCGTTCTGATAGGTCTGGCACTCCACGCGCGTTATGAAGTCGTTCATGTGTTACATTTATAGTCCCTACTGAAGGTACAGAAAAGGGTAGTAGCTTTAACTTGACCCACTGGAACGGGGGCGATTCACGTTTGAGCTCCAACTATCTCGTAAAAGATGAGCGCCAGTTGTGGCATGCCATACAACGGTTGGATCAGCTTCTGCACAGTATGGTAAGGATTCCACTGGCTTGGATACCCTTCCGCGTTGGAAGTGAAGAACCGAATGTTGGTCGCTTCTATCAGAAGCGGTTTAGCCACCGCCAGGGCGAACTATAGAACGAAGGGTAAAGCGCGAGTAAGTAAGAATCGGTGAGTACAAAAACCAACCTGTTCATAGGACATATCCTTGCGAAGGTTCATTCGGAACGATTTCCCATCCCCGTCAAATCTTGGCTCGAAACGGACAGGGACCTGGTGTTGTATGAGTTCGTACATTTCAGGCGCAGTTGCACATAAGCCCTGGTCACTTAGAACCTTGATCCTAATCAAGGTTATATTAGATACTTTGGAATCCCTGCACTCCTATTGCGATGGGACCACTACTCACTCGTCCACAGGCCTATCAATACTGAAGCAAATGATGTCTCCTGTTTCAAGTTCACAGCCTTCCAGAGACCGAGAGTCGTCTGAGGATGGATATAACCGCGCAATTTTCCCCAGTTGCATTTCCTGAAATACAGACAGAACATCAGACAAGAGGACTGAATCCGCTTATCATTACACACCTCGTATATGCAGATTTTCACATCCGGTCGCCAGTACATTCTTTCGCAGATAGCCGTTCGGAGAGTAAAAACAGGCAGTTTCTTGTCAAGTAAAATGCGGAATGCACCAGACACCGTTTGCTCTTCAGCATTAAAATACTTGAAGAATAGAAGGATGTGGTCGAGTTCCAGAGCCAACAGGCGCTATAGTTTTCCCTTATTTAGCTTCGTGCTACCAGTGTATCAGGCTGAACGCACCCTGTCGGGTTGTACAGGTAAGATTTCCATGTATAGGCACATGTCATTGCGAGTTGCAGCTCGTTCCCTTCGAATCTTCTCCAGGGCTGGGGAGAGAAACACATCAGCACCATACAACCATCTCGGTACGTAAATATATTACATACGGAAGTTGAAGTCTTTGCCCTCAATCGCAGTATACGGGCGGAAGGTATGGTTCAGTCTACCAATCAAGACCCAAAGACGGATCTGCTGTCTCGGTATCCTGAAGTGCTCGACCAGGCGATCTCGGAAGGTGGGAGGAGTTTCTTCCCTTAGGATTTTGAACATCATCGTATCGAAAGACAGCTTCCCTTGATTCAACGGCATTACTAGGTCGAATCCCTGGTGGTTGCGAAAGTCGTGGTCTGTGATCACTCTGACGACTAGTTGTGTAGGATCCCAAAGTGTATTCTTGTGAAGTCGTATAATATCCCACTGAGCGCTACACCTCCTTCTCAAGCTCTCTAGATACATCTATATAAGCCATCAAGTCAGATTTGTCGTATCGAGTCACAACAGCAGCTACCCATGCTCTGCGTACCTCGGACTCCTCCCCTTCAACCCTGTTCCAGAGCTCTATTCCTCCGACTCCAGAGGTCTCAGTAGAGTGACCTGAATCTGAATGTTCGGTTATAAAGTTGCCTGGTGCATTTGAAGCAGACCGGGTCGAGAGCAGCGCAGTCTCGGCCGTAAAGGCTCTAGCGGCCAGCATCTGAACTCCAGATTGAATGGAAAGTAGTGCAGCATTTCCACCCAAGAATGCAGGCAATGTGCCCGCAGGGTGTCGCAGACCACCGAAAGGAGCAGTGGCTATGGTTGATACCAATGCGACTAGCTGCTCCAAGTCTGAGTTGAGAATGGTGTGTACTGTCTTAGGCGAATTGAGCGTATAGGCCCCCGGCAGGCGAGAGATAGATCCCGACATAGTAGCTGGAATCGAGGGCAGGCTGACATCACGTGGGACCGTGAACTGTACACATTCCAATATGGCCCCCTGACTATATAGCACCAACGCCCATTATTGGGGTGTAAGACGAGGGGTGTACTCTGACTAACCCAATCATAACCAGGAAGGATTACTTAGAAACCTTAGTTTCCATAGAAGATACCACGCCCGCCGCTTCCAATTTAAAACTCTACGAGAGGCATATAGCGTAAGGGCATGCAGCAGCAATATGAAAGATGACGAAAAGTACCGCTTGTAAATTCTGGGATCGCCACAAACGATCACTGTTGAAATCAGGAGGAATCCATATGCAGCGTCACTGATTTTTACAATGGCAGAAATGTCAAAAATATTCCGGCCCACGAGCAGATGGAGTTGCCACTAACGCGTCCAGGCGGAGCCGCCGTCATTGGAACGAAAGATGCCATACACATTCGACACCACCGCGGTCGCGAACAATGTCGGCGCCCCTTCCAAAGTCGCTGCCAACTATTTCACAAACGTGACAGGCTGAGATACGATCATTTCGAGCATGTGACATGCGACACTTTGAATGACCTTCGGATAGCTGCACGATAAAGACCGTTGTAATACGTCCATCGGACAAATTTTCGGATCGGATAACGCTGCGAAACACATGATAAGGACGACCTGATATGAGGAGAGCGAGCTCGATAATTTAAGCGGGGCGGCGAACCGATCACGATAAATGAATCCGCATCGTCAAGTTGCTCACGTGTTGCATTTATAACCTTTATTGTATACACCGTGATGTACTAAAACGAGGGAAGATTTACGCCTTGGTCCCGACTATCTCGTAAAAGATGAGCGCTAGTTGTGATATGCCATACAAAGGTTGTATCAGCTCCTGCACAGTGTGGTAAGGATTCCACTCGTTTGGATACCCTTCCGCGTTGGAAGGGAAGAATCGTATGTTGGTTGCCTCTATCAGAAGCGGCTTAGCTACCGCCAGTGCAAACTATGGAACGAACGGTAAGAGGAAGTAAACAGGAATCGATGGATATAGAAGCCAACCTGCTCGTAGGACACGTCCTTACGGACGTTCAGTTGGAATGATTTCCCGTCCTTGCCAGATCGTGGCTCAAAGCGTACAGGAACGTGGGACTGTAAGACTTCGTACATCTCTGGTGCGGTCGCACATAAGCCCTGGTCATCAAGTGCCTTAATTCTAATCAAGTTACGTCAGGTTATGGCTTTGGAATCAATGCGTCACCGTTGCGATGGGATAGGAAATATTACTCACTCGTCCACGGGTCTATCGAGGCTGAAGCAAACGATGTCTCCTGTTTCGAGTTCGCAGCCGTCTAGAGACCGGGTGTCGTCCGAGGATGGATATAGCTGAGTAATCATTCCCGGTTGCACTTCCTGAAATCCGGACACAGACATCAGGCAAGATAGCTAAACCCGTCTATCGACACACACCTCATGAATGCAAACTCTCACTTCTGGCTGCCAGTGCATTCTTTCGCAGATCATGCCTTTTAGAGTAAAAAGTGGCGATTTCTTGTCAAGTAAGATCCGGAAAGCGCCAGATATCGTTTGCTCCTCGGTGCTAAAATACTTGAAGAACAGGAGAATGTGGTCGGGCTCCAGGGCCAAAAGGCGCTATGATTATCCCTTATTAAGCCGCGTGTTGCGAATTTGTCAGGGGGAGCTCACCCCATCAGGTTGCACTGGTAAGATTTCCATATACAGGCACAGGTCATTGCGGGTGGCTGCTTGTTCCCTTCGAAATTTCTCCAGGGCTAAACAAAAACACATACATATGAGCACCGTACAACCATCTCCCCATATTAAGAATATACACACAGAAATTGAAGTCCTTGGTGTCGATCACAGTACGCGGCCGAAAAGTACGGTTCATTCTTCCGACCAAGGCCCAAAGGCGGATCTGTTGCCTCGGTGTCTTGAAATGCTTGACCAGGCGATCTCGGAAGGTGGGAGGAGTTTCTTCCCTCGCAACTTTGAATACCATGGAATCGAAAGGCAGCTTTCCTTGGTCCAAGGGCATTGCCAGATCGAATCCCTGATGGTTTCGGAAGCACTTGTCGGTGATAATTCTAACGATCATCTGCGTAGGATCCCGAAGGGTATTCTTGTGGAGCCGCATGATATCCCATTGCACGCTACACCTTCTTCTCAATGTTTCTAGACACATCTATGTGTGTCTTCGAGTCAGATTCAAGCTTCTATACGAGCTGTTTATGTTCTACATACCTCGGGTTCCTCCCCCTCAATCCCATCCCAGCCCTCTGCCCCTCCGACTGTAGATGTTTCCGGAGATTGACTTGCAACTGACGTATGTTTGTTTATGCCAGCCAACGGATTTGTAGACTGAGTCGAGAGCAGCGCCTTTTCGGCAGTATAAGCTCGAGCAGCCAGCATCTGAACCCCCGATTGGATAGAAAGTAGGGCAGAGTTTCCTCCCAAGAGCGCAGGAGGTGTGCCAGCTGGGAGTTGTGGACCACCGTAAGGTGCCGTGGCTACGCTTAAAACCAACGCGACTAGCTGCTCCAAGTCTGCGTTAGGGATGCGCGTAGTCTTAATTGAATTGAGCGCATTGATCCCCGATAGGTGAGAGACAGAGACTCCTGACATAGTAGCTAGCTGTAGAGGCCGAGACAGGATATCGATGTGGGATCATGATCTCGAACCGTACACATTCCAAATGCAGAAGATCAGGAACCCGTGTTCCTGTGCCCTGCGACCCTGAGTAGCTTAGCGAGGACATGAGACAATTATGTTTTCCTGATCCAGTTGTCAGTTCGCAACAAGGCGACGTAGCATTGGAGCCATACGACCTCTATCGGAGTTGATGGGGACACGTATCTATAGCACTAACACCGATCATGAGGAAACGAGACGAGGGATTTATTTGACTGGCACAATCATGATCATAGAGGGTTGCTCAGACGAGCTTAGTTGCCATAAAAGATACCCCGCCCCCCGCTTCCTATGTAAACCCTACGATATATATGCAGCGTGAGGGAACGGAATGGCCATGTGGGAGATGATGGCACATACCGCTTGTAGATTCTGGGGTCACCACAGACGATCACCCCCGAGGTCGAAAGGAATCCATGTGCAGCGTCATTAATCTCTAAAAGAAACAGAGACTTTAGAAATACTCCAGCCGACACGAACAGATGGAATTGCCACTGACGCGTCCAAGAGGAGCCTCCGTTATCGGAACGGAAGATGCCATGCACATTCGACACCACCCCGGCCGCGAATAGCGTCGGCGTCCCTCCCGAAGTCGCTGGTGCCCCGACCGAGATTGACCATGCCTCGGAGAGGTTGCCTGAGAGCCCCGTGACAGTATGCCCGAAGTCATTCGAGTGCCAAAGCCCAACTGCAGTAGATACCCAAAACTCTCCAGCGGTCCCCAGTGTATTCACAGCGATACCATTCGCAGAAGTGGCAGAGCCAAGAAGGGTGGTCTTTGTGAAAGAAGTGCCTCCATTACTTGAGACGTATATCCATCCACCGCTCGTACCGTAGAACTGTCATAGTAGAGGATATTCAGATCATAATTGGCGTATCATAGAACGGGGGCCGATGGCTCACGTATGCATCGTTCGTCTTGTCTGCCTTGACGAGAGACCCAGTAGGAATTCCTGTAGCCGCAACGAACGTGCCGTTGTTTTTGGCTACGTACACGCCAGTACTGGTCGACCAGAGGATTGATGTCGCATTCGCAGAATACTGAATGTTCCCACTTGACACGCCAGAGGGTGCATTAGCGTATAGCGTCCAGGTATGTCCACCGTCACCAGAGGTGGCCAATTGTCCCACTGCGTTACCAATGCGGACCACCATGTATGGCTTGAGGCCAGCATAGTCGAGGTCCATGACATTACCGAAGATGGGAACATGGAGTGTGGTAGGGGCCACGTCGAGGTTGTCGTGTGTCCAGCCTCCAATATCACCGACCGCCGATATAAGATGGGCGCCCGTTGGAGGTGAGATCAGACCAAGTACAGCCGTCTGTGCGGATCGTGTAATGATCAGTATGGAGCTCAACTACAGCACCCATCTTCCTTACCTCCTCTATACCGCTGGCCAAGTTGGAAAGCGTGATATTATGCACACCATCCCACTGTAAAAGATTGTGGCCTGAGAAAAAAGGCTCACGAGGTTAGTAGTGTTAAAGGCACCGAACCTTTCTTCGAGTGGCTAGCTTACTTCCGTATAATGTCAGGCCAGTCCCGTACAAGAAGTGGTTCGAGTCAAACGGATCGATATTAAGGCCTTCAATTCCCCACCCGATCTGTTCTGAGCCACTGGAGGACGTCGCCTGAGCTTCAAAAATTAACTGTGCCAATTACAGATACGTACGTTGTGTAGGACTGAATCCATGGTGCCGAAGATATGTCCCAGCTATAGTACCTCGTAACATCAAGGGCATACTAATTATAACGACCGTCAGTAGAATTTCTATGACACGTTGTTAGAGCAACGCACGTCGGGTGGTGGGTAGCTGGCGGAGTATAAAACACTCCACGTTGCACCGCCATCGATTGATCTCCAGATCTGTGCATCAGGATAGCTACACAGGGAGGACTCGTAAGTCGGTTTGGAGTACTGGGGAGGATTAAAAGCTTACTATTCGTTGAGTGATGCAGCCATAACAGTTCCAGGCTTGCCGCTGAGGTCAACCGAAATGCCACCGAAGCCATAATAGTCTATATGTGATTAAATCAATCCAAAATTATGGCAAATAGATGTGTTAGATAGGCTCACTGTCAGAGATTGCTTGTGCAGGAGTCACGTTAGTCCAGGTTCCACTTGTAATATTGTACTTCCCGATCCAGCCGAGTGATCCGTCGAAAGGTCCAGCAGCTGGAAGATTTAGAACATGAGACTCACCCTGAAGCAAAAGCATGTGCAGAGTCCAAACGTACTGTTCACGTAGGTCACATAAAGTGAGTGTTCAGCCGGAGATAAGGCCGCCTTATGCGTGATGTATGTCGTGTTCTGGCCAGGAACAGGAGCCCCTGATGTAGATTCAGTACTGAGTCGTTAGCGCTACCGGATACTTCAATATCTTGGTACTCACAAGTGACCCCAGCATCGTTCGAGACCCAGATGCTCGGACTGTTCTCTGCTTCAACGCCGACGAAGATACGAGAGGTTCCAGCAGCAATCTTTGGTGACGTTGTGTCGAAGATGATCCAACCAACTCCCAAGGGGTCAGAGTTATAGCCTACAAGGACCAAGCCAATAACATCTCAGTCCAGTGAGATGCCAAACATACATTACTGCATCTGTGTACCTGATGTATCCGTAGGATCTGGTACAAAGGTGCCCGTAGCATTCAGACTCTGAACTTTGTTCCAAGTGTTTCCTGAATCGATCGATTTGTAGAGCCCGTGGCCGGATCGAGCACCCAGGTAGAGGACATTATTGTTGTTGGGGTCAATGACGAGGCGCTCGCCGGCACCCCGACCTGGCATGTTACCTCCGACCTGGAAGAATAAGATAAGATAAGAGCCGTCTACTGTTTTCAAATCGACTAACCTTGAATGGCAGAGGCACGGCTTTGAAGGTTGAGCCTTGGTTATTAGATATGAGTAGTGTTCCGTTGTTGGGATCCCATCTGTCGCACCAAGTCCAAAGTCCTATCAACAACTTCCCCAAAACCCACAAATTAAGTGGCACGTACGAGTTAGTATATAAGCCGACCTCAATGTACAGATTTTGGGTGTTGACCGGATCCGTTGCAATCGATTCTACGCCCCCTGCAAAGTCGAAGTCAGGCATACGGAGCAGCAGAATGCTCGAGTGGTTGTGACGTACAATAGTTGGCCCTCGCGTTATCTGCGAAGTCCAATAATGGGGACCACGTGATGCCGTCGGTGTTGAGTTTGTACGCACCCCCGATGTCAGTGCGTAAAAAGGCAAGGCCCTTCTGTTTCTGGTTGAAGATGACGTTAGGAATAAAGCCGCCACCGGCTCCGGTGTGGACGTTCTTCCAGGTGTATTGGGCCGTCACGTCTAGGGCGGTTCCGAGAAGTACAAACAATAAACCGAGTGAATACATTTGCTGGGGAAGGGGACCTTGCACAAAGAAAAGAGCTAATATCAAGCATACCCTTTTATATACATACTCGGCATTAATAGCCTCCACTCTGCGAGCAAGAAGACTCATTGAAACGCCGGGAATTTAGGCTCCAGCAATCTACCGATATGGAAGGTCATCGAGGTTCGACAGCGTGTGGTAGATCACTCGATAACAAATCATCGACCGCATGGTGTGGCCGATGGGAGTATCGCAAGACCTGTTTGATAGTGTACGGTGCGACGTCGGGAGCGTGCTTAGTAGGCTAAACCCAGAAGTGAGGCCCACGTTGCCTCGAGATGGTAGCATAGAACAATCAGTGACAGGGAGCAACTCCGCGCAGCACGAGTAGCCCTGAATGTCAACCATGGCGTCCAGCTGCAAACAGAATAGGACGTCAAGTTTTCGTCAGGATTTTATGCGCTTGTATCTCCGCATATCGCCGTGGTGCTCCCGCCAAGCCCCAAGCTAACGCCCCGGCTCTCCATCGTGATCTAAGCAGTAAAGCCTATTAGTGCACAATATCCATAGTTGAACTTCGCGAAATATTGCAAGCCAGTGATAAGACTGTGTCACCTCGACGGATCTCCCCTGCATTACTTTGCCCCCGCTAAGTAGAGCTCGTCTTACAATCGAACGGTATTCCCTATATCGATGCCAGTCATGGCAAGGGGAAATCAATGAGCTCGTTCCAAAGAGTGACTCATCTACGAGTACTACTGCTGAACGGCGACAAAGGAGCTCGGGGCTGACTAGGACGAGTGCGAATCGAATCATACTTCTGGAGGTAAATTGATCCCTTGTTCGTCCAAAAACGTAATTCTGGCCACTAGATTCGATTAAATTAGCCAAATTTCAATGGTCAATGCCAATCTCAAGGTGTTTCGGGGATTCCGCGTTGCAGGTGGATAATCACGAGTCCTGTGGCAGCTTGTCGGGCATCTAAACTGGCGTGGAATTCATTGTTCCCACTTCCCAGCCAAAATGCCGAGGTTTACTGATACTGGATCACCTGTATGGTTGGACGCCGCATCTACTGACACAAAGCTAAGTTACAAACACACAGAGAAGAAAATCTTCATATATTGCTAATGAAAACTTAATGGTTGACCATGATTTGTTGTGTACGCAATTTTGCAAGGGCGATGATGAAGTTAGAAACGGTCAGAGAGCTTCTGGTGCTAAATGCTAGGCGATTTCGATATCAATGGCACCGGACCCCCCGGTTCTCGGAAGAAATCACATGGATCAGGTTGCCAGAGGGCTGGAGAAACACCGAGGCTTACATTAGAATAAGGCCTATAACCGAACTGCATATTGATTGTTATTACGAATCATCACCCCCGCCTTAGAATACGAAGACGTTCGGTCTCTTCTATACACCACAGTCCATGATAATCACTGTAAACCAAAGCGGCTTTACATGTGGTAACCACGTATGATTCGATAAAGCAGCGGTTGGGATCGAGCGAGTCGAGCTGTGGACGTGGTCAATAGAAGACGGTTCGATGCGTTCTATCGGCCTGATTGCAGACACTAATGACAAAAAATCTATCTAAAACTCTCATGTATCCAGGGTTTTGATTCGCTAGAAGTCGCTGTCGCTTGTTTGGGTCGGCAGGGATGACAATCCACCCGATTTTCCAGACGTGTTATTGGTTTTTAAAAACCATCTGCCGAAAATTCATACGCTTGCCGCCTGCCCAGGATTGTTCAGCTTCTGGTTTAGGTATACGTCGTAAGTTAAGTAGCTCAATCTGCGATCTAGAAGGTAGCAACGTGTACACAGCCAGGGGGATCGGAATCTTGGCTTGGCTGTCCTTACCACACTACACTCTTTCTCCGTGACCGAAGTAACATGTAGTTGATTGGTTGCAATTTTGCGGGAAAACTGGCAAGGATGACTTGGGGTAGCTTAGGTAGGTTTAATTTCCATAAAATATCCCGCGCCCGCCGCTCCCAATATAAACTCTATGAGGGGCGGGGAGCATGAGGGCTTGAAATGGTCATATTTACAATGACGATACGTACCGCTTGTAGATTCTGGGGTCGCCACAGACGATCACCCCCGAAGTCGAAAGGAATCCATGCGCAGCGTCATTGATTTCTACAAGAAACAGAGACTTGAGAAAATTTCCGGGTGAAACCAGCATATGAAATCGCAACTGACGCGTCCAGGTGGAACCACCATTATCAGAACGAAAGATGCCATACACATTCGACACCACTCCGGCCGCGAACAGCGTCGGCGTCCCTCTCAAAGTCGCTGCCGCCCCAACAGAGATGGACCATGCCTCAGATAGGTTACCTGAGAGCCCCGTGACAGTATGCCCGAAGTCATTCGAGTGCCAAAGCCCAACTGCAGTAGATACCCAAAACTCTCCAGCGGTCCCCAGTGTATTCACAGCGATGCCATTCGCGGAGGTAGCAGAGCCGAGAAGGGCGGTCTTTGTGAAAGAAGTGCCTCCGTCACTTGAAACGTATATCCACCCACCGCTCGTGCCGTAGAACTATCGCAGTGGAGGATATTCAGATCATAATTGGCGTGTCATAGAACGGATGACTGATGGCTCACGTATGCATCGTTTGTCTTGTCTGCCTTGATGAGAGACCCAGTAGGAATTCCCGTAGCCGCAACGAATGTGCCGTTGTTCTTGGCGACGTACACGCCAGTGTCGGTCGACCAGAGAATTGACGTTGCGTTCGCAGAATACTGAATGTGCCCACTGGACACGCTAGAGGGTGCATTAGCGTATAGAGTCCAGGTATGTCCGCCGTCACCCGAGGTGGCCAATTGTCCCACTGAGTTCCCGATACGGATCACCATGTATGGCTTGAGGCCAGCATAGTCGAGGTCCATGACATTACCGAAGATGGGAACATGGAGTGTGGTAGGGGCCACGTCGAGGTTGTCGTGTGTCCAGCCTCCAATATCACCGACCGCCGATATAAGATGGGCGCCCGTTGGAGGTGAGATCAGACCAAGCGCAACTGTCTATGTGGATCATGTGGTGGTCAGCTTGTACTCACCTAGAGCATTGATCATGCTTACCTCCTCTAAGCCGCTTGCCATGTTGGAGAGCGTGATATTATGTACACTGTCCCATTTTAGAAGGTCGTAACCTATTAGAACAAGTTTATTAAATTAGTGGCATCAAAGAGAAAGGATTTCAAGCAGCTAGCTTACTTCCATACAGTGTTAGGCCAGAAAATAAGAAATGGTTCGAGTCAAACGGATCGATGTTGAGGCCTTCCATCCCGTACCCAATCTGCCCTGAGCCACTGGAAGAAGGTCCTTGAGGTTTGAAAGTCGCGCATAATAAGTGTAGATACGTACGTCACGTAGGACCGGAGCCATGGTGCCGAAGATATGTCCCAGCTGTAATACCTTGTAATATCAAGGGTATACTATTTATAATAGCCATCAATAGGATGACTATAATACGTCGCCACAGTGACGCACGTTGGGTGGTGGGTAGCTGGCGGAATATAAAACACTCCACGTTGCGCCGCCATCGATTGATCTCCAGATTTGCCCATCAGGATAGCTATGCAGAAGGAAAAAGTAAATCCAAGTGGGATACCGAACAGGATTAAGAGCTTACTATTCGTTGAGTGAGGCAGCCATGACGGTCCCAGGATTGCCGCTGAGGTCGACCGAAATGCCACCGAAACCGTAGTAATCTGCCGAGGATTAAGTAGATAAGGAGGTTAAGATAAATGGGTGGATAGAAATTAGCTCACTATCGGAGATTGCTTGAGCAGGAGTCACATTAGTCCAGGTTCCACTGGTGATATTGTACTTCCCGATCCAGCCGAGTGATCCGTCGAAAGGTCCAGCGGCTAGAAGATTTCAAAACATGAAACTCTTTCTAAAGCAGGAGAGCATCCGGGATCCGAACATACTGTTCACGTAGGTCACATAAAGCGAATGTTCAGCTGGAGACAAAGCCGCCTTATGAGTGATGTATGTCGTGTTCTGTCCAGGAACAGGGGCCCCTGATGTAGATTCAGTGATCGTTAGCGCGGGAAGATGTTTCAATGTTTTAGTACTCACAAGTGACGCCAGCATCGTTCGAGACCCAGATGCTCGGACTGTTCTCTGCTTCAACGCCGACGAAGATACGAGAGGTTCCAGCAGCAATCTTTGGTGATGTCGTGTCGAAGATGATCCAACCAACTCCCAAGGGGTCAGAGTAATAGCCTGTGAGGACCAAGCCATAACGTGTCTCAGTGTGGTGAAGACGCCAAACAGATATTACTGCATCTGTGTACCTGATGTATCCGTGGGATCTGGTACAAAGGTGCCCGTAGCATTCAGGCTCTGGACTTTGTTCCATGTGTTTCCTGAATCGATCGATTTGTAAAGCCCGTGACCGGATCGAGCACCGAGGTAGAGAACCTTGTTGTTGTTCGGATCGATGACGAGGCGTTCGCCAATACCCCGACCTGGCATGTTACCCCCGACCTGGAAACGGAAGGAATGAGACATGAAATGAGCCACTTGATGTCTTCAGGATTAACCAACCTTGAATGGTAGAGGTACCGCCTTGAAAGTCGAACCTTGATTATTGGATATGAGTAGCGTTCCGTTGTTGGGATCCCACCTGGCACACCAAGCCCCGATGTTATTGTCAACGACCCTCTGAAAATACATAGTAAGCAGGACTGACGAGTTGGTATATAAGCCGACCTCGATGTACAGGTTTTGGGTGTTGACCGGGTCGGTTGCGATGGATTCGACACCCCCTGCAGAATCAAAGTTAGATACCCGAAAGGAGCAGAATTCCAAAGTGTTATGCAGCATACAATAGTTAGCCCTAGAGTTGTCCGCAAAATCCAATAATGGCGACCAGGTGAGACCGTCGGTGTTGAGTTTGTATGCACCTCCGACGTCAGTGCGTAAAAAGGCAAGGCCCTTTTGTTTCTGGTTGAAGATGACGTTGGGAATGAAACCACCACTGGCCCCGGTGTGGACGTTCTTCCAAGTGTACTTGGCAGTCACATCAAGGGCAGTTCCAAGCAGAAGCGTGGATATTAGAGTGGCCGAGTACATTTGTTAGGACGAGCGACCTTGCGTGAAGCGGACAACTGCTGTCTAGTGCACCTTTTCTACATACTCAGTATCAATAGCCTCCACTCTCCGAGCAAGAAGACCTCTTTAAAACGTCGGGAATTGGGTGTGGGTGATTTACTGACGTGGAAGATCTTCAAAATCTGACAGCAGCCTGTAAAGAACCCAATAACGGATCATCCGCTGCAGAGTGGATCATCGGTTCGTCTATAAATTTACGGTGGAATATCGGAAGCGAACATATGGGTCGGACGTAGAAGCAAGACCGAATATGGATCAAGGTGATAGCAAAGCGCAAAGGTCCTAAGCGATTGGCGAGCGATGTCACGTAGTACGGGTAGCCCGGGCGGTCGGACACGGCGTCATCATGTAAGCCGGATAGGACATCGGGTAACTCTCACAGTCGAGCGACTGCGCGCCGCAAAGATGTTTCAACTTGAGGTTTTTGCCAAGAGATAGAGCGAAATAAGGAAATAGGGAAGATGAAAGGGACTAATCGAACCGCATATCGCCATGGAGACGCCGATGGCTGCCAGGGTCGAGCGATGAGAACGAGACGGCCCGGGCCCGCTCACCTACGGAAGTATAGCGGAGTGTTATTTTGGATTGGCCAATGACGATAGCTCATTCGTCTGAAAGTTCTGTCAAGTCGCTGTCTTCCCCAGCTTGAAGAGAATTCTGCCCTGATTGCGTCACCTGTTTTCCCAGTATGTCCGGCATCAAAGGTAATGCAACTCCCCCACCTCTTCTTGTGCTTTTCGTCTGTCGAGATTGGATGGCCTCGGCAGAGTCCATCTTGTCTTGGATGGTCTTCGTCCGTTTGGGTGACACTACGACAAGCTTCCCCTTCCCCTTCCCTTTCTTGTGCTCTGACGTCATATCACCATTTATCCTAGCTGCGGCAACCATCGCCTCATGTTGATCCCCGTCGTCAAACTCTTCGAAAGGCATCGAGTAATCTATCTTGGCACGTTTTCTGAGGCTCGCCCGAACGCCGACCGTTGTACCGAGTTGTTCTCTCGCTTGCCCATAAGATTTCTGGCTCGGTTCTGCCATCACTCGATCTCCATCGCCGCGTGAATCTTCCCGCTTGCGTTTGAGATTGATCTCAACCGATTCAACTTCTGAACCGACTGTGGGCTTCCAACGGGGACGAGGTTTCGGTCGTTGGCTAGCGTTAGGTCTTGTCTTGGTCTCTAAATCCTCTTCCTCTATTTGCGCCGATCCATTATCCTCAGGTTCTGATGGGGGCCTGGGTCTTGGTCGTCTAATCCTTCGAGCCTTTCCTTTGCCCTTTCCCTTTGCCTCATCTTTAGTTTTTCTATGCGCGCCATAACTAGAGTCGGACGCCCCGCTGATTTCATCTTCGTAGTCACCACTTTCCTCACTCGCCAAGTCCAGGTTTGGGTCCTCCTCGCTTTCGTCTCCACGTATGCGTTCGTGCATATATTTCCAACGTCCGAAACACTGATTCCCAGAAGGCCAGGAGTGTATCAGAATTACTTATCTAATGATAAGTACATACCAAGGAACATACCTGAATGCGCGTCTTGTCAGTGCCGACCGCCTTAGCCACATGCTTCCAGGGTGCTTTAGGGTGTTTCTTCTTATATGCCATGAGTTCGGCGTCCTCCTGTACCGCGCACAGCTCAATCGGTATAAAGGGGGAAGGACGAGATCTACACAAGGTATATCGTACCTCCTTTGTCCATGCAGCCTCGCGAGTTGATTTACGATCTGTAAGGACCAAATAGATTTTGGATGAGAAAGCAATAGCCGAAGCAAAGGAAGAGAACTCGAACTCGCCCATAATATGGTTGTAACGGGTCATGCACTACGAGGACAGGGTCAACGACAAAATAACAAGAAGGGGGTAGTAATTTCAAGTGCAATCCAGACAATACACACCTGATTATCGGTCCTCCCATTCAAAGCCGCAGCGACCTCGACCCACTTTGAACCTGATTCCTTTAGTGCCACTAGCATCTTATCCTCCTACTCGTCGATCATAGGGAAATGGATCAGCACTTACCGACACCGTGAAAGAATAAAGTGGAAATATTTCGCGTACCTCTGATGTCCAATCTTTCTTAGAAATCGACGGATCCAAATAGTTGACCCATCTCTCCCGACATTGTGAGTTCGTCCGACCAGGAACCATCGCAGCGACCTTCTTCCACTTCTTGCTTTTGGCTCCTTTGCTATCTGACCACGATGATTCGACTTCCTGTACGCTCCGAGTAAGGAGCTTGTCTTCATCTTCTGTCCACGGGCCGCGCCGGATAGAAGGATCAATAGAGTGGTTATACCGGTGTTGACATTGCATGCCTGTTCGTGAGAAAGGGAGGAACGCAGCGACTGGAACCAACAAGGTTAGATGTCTTCAAATAGAATCGAAGAGGAACAGCGAGCGGCGAGACTTACTAGCGTTCCAGCTTCTACCGTGGATCCTGACAGCTTCAAGTAATGCTTCATCCTCTTCCTTGGTCCAGCCACGTTTCCCACTTCCAGTTGTCACTAGCCTTTCCGCTCCTCCCTTCTTCAGCTTGCGCTGCTTAACCTGAGATTTCTCTGCATCAGAAGCGTTGGATTGTACTTCTTCTTCGTCGCCCTCTTGGCCATCCACAATTTGCGGAGTGGTCGCAGACGCCACGCCAGACTTGAGCCAGCGGCTGAGACATTGAGACGCGGTTCGAGAGCCCTGTAGTAGGGTGGGGTTAAGAAACGTGTCAGTGCACACGATTTCGTGATGAAGACACAAGAGACTAACTCCGAGTTGTTGAGAGACCTTCGACCAATCGACTTTGACCTCCGGCTGGGCGTCTTCGTCTTCGTCCTCGTTCACTTCATCGCGTTGGCCCTCGTCATCAATGGGTACAGTATTGAGATCGTGGACAATTTTCACGAGATCCTCCGTCTCTTGAGGTGTCCATGCGCCCTTCTTGATTTGTGGATGGTCCCAGCCAATCCACTGGACCTTGCACTCAATTGCGGAGCGAAGTGCAGTTGACTTGGCAGATCTTGAGGAGACCTATTTGCAGAATTGAATTAGCCGTGTGTGCTGTGAAGTTCCGGCCCGACGCGACGTGACATGCCTTCTTAGAGATCTTTTCCCACTCGAGGGACGAGGCGTCGCGAGATTCATAGAACGCATCTGGGTTCAGACGCACAGCATTCAGGGAGTCTGTATGACCACTTTCGAGAGACATAGAATGAATTAGCATGGATAGAACGCTGTGTATGAAGCTTGATGGGTAATCACCTTGCTTTGAGCTCCAGTGCATAAAGTCTCTTCTGCTCCGCGACGACAATGAGCTTGAGAGACTTCCTCTCAGATGCTTTCCATGGACGAGGACGAGTAAAGGAGATGTATCGCTCTTTTTGCATCGCATCTTCGTAAAACGGCGAATTCTAATAATGGGAGTATGTTAAGTGGGTGACCTCGTTCTAATAATCTGATCAAAACATACTTCATCGGTCCAGAACTTCGTCATATGCTGTGTCCTGATAGCCCCTTCTACTTGAATGCATTTGACTTCGGGTTCGCCAGCGTCGTTGTCCTTATCCCTATCCAGATCCTGGCTGTCGTTTTCGTCATCCAGCTCTTGCTCCATCCCGGTGAACTTCTCGGCGTCTTCCTAAATTTGGCAGTGATATAAATAATCAGAGATTTCTTTCAAATTGCGGGCCCTTCACTAGAAGTTGTTTCTCACAACCATCGTGTCAATATTGGTTAAACTTGACTGGAGTTTTTGGATGTACTCTTTGAGCTTCTTCTGTTGCAGTTCGTTGGCCTCCATCGCGATACGAGCAGCCTTCTTCGTCTTCTTGAGATCCTTGAGGCTATAAGAGCTTGCCATCGAGGTTTCCATCCCACCGACACAGCAGGCCGTCTTGAAGGTGGTTGAGTTCGTGGCGAAGATAGCTCGCCGTCGGAAGTAGCCGTCATAAGGGTTCTCAAATTTCAATATCGCCCGCCCACTTAATTTACGACTCCTCGTCAGAGCACCGGAATAGGGAGAAATGGCCAAGTCATTACGAGCAAAGTGCAAGAAGCCTCATAAGATCGTCAAACGCACGACCTCTGGAACTGCATATCAGGTTACGGATGCCGCTCGACTACAACGGTTGAACTCCAGGCTGGTGCAGAAACTCACTCAGCCACCTGAACCGGCGTGGAAGGAAGAGGATGACATGAAATCCGATGAAGATGTGGGCGGCGATGATGTGCCGATGAAGACCGTGCTCGCAGGTGTGTCTCGATTTCATAGGCTCAACTCGACTCGAGCTAGTGATGTTGACTTACGCACTTGAATCATACAGTGCCACCAAAACCAGAGGCTGAAGGCAAGTTCTCGTCGTAAGCTCCTGTAGACCGCTCTAACACCACTGCGGTCGGTTGCTTCTATATAGTGCCCATGACCCTCGATGGGAAGGTATCTACATCCGGGGAGCGGGACACCAGTAAAGACAAATGGCGAAAGGCGAAAGGAATCACTCGGCGGAAAGGGAAGGGGAGCACCACATTCAGGAAGAAGCAACCCTTTCATTGATTGGTGGTCGATGTGAACGAGGATTCGTGTATGATCCATTATCTTGTGGGTGTAGCTCCAATGGGTTTGAGCCCAACATGGGTTGCAAGACCAGTGAGGCAAGACCTCAAGAACTCGACACATTTCTAGGCACCCGAGCTCTGAAAGCGCAAGCGCATTAACCAAGACTTGATTTTGAGAAGTACGATGAGAGCGTGGGCGTTGTCTGTGTGGAGTCAAGCCATGCCAATTCCACTTTAAACTTCTCCCATCTCAAGATGATAAGTTCTAGCATGTCGATCACGGCGATGCCCCGTCGATTCTTTTTAACGCCATTAGTGAAGGAATGCATGTTTCTGCTCATTGTAAGCGGCTTCATTTTAGGCACTGAGTCTGCGCTTAACCATCTTACTCATTTAAAACCAAAGGAAGACGCCGATCCAGAAGCTAGACTCCATCCAAACCGATAGCATGATCGTTGCTTTAGAAGCCGCGCTTCGGCACTTCCAAGACCACATCAACCTCTGCCTCTCGCAATACCGTTCTCATCGGAACGCCCTGGTGCCTGCGATATCAAAATTACCAGTCGAAATCCTCGCTCGAATCCTAGTCTTAACGGTGCCGATTAGTGACTGGTGCATCGATCGCCTTGAAGAACTCGCTCAATTGGCGAAGGCCTAGAAGTCTGCGGTACTCGGGACGCCTGAGATGTGGGCTGTCGTCAAGATCCATCGCGTTCTTTGTGCCAACCCACGATGGCGAAAAGAACTACAACTATCTTTAGAGAGATCCCGTTCCGCATTATTGACCGTTATCCACGGCGCAGAGAAAGACGGCTGCTGGCACTGTTCCGAATTGGGGAGGGACGTAGGCGAAGTGAGGGACGCTATGCAACTGGTTGGGGAACATGCATGGCGATGGCAATCGTTCACGTACAAGGGAGATGTATCTCCGGATGTCATAGCGATATTGGAGGTACCTGCTTCTTTACTGTGATATTTTATTTTCAATCCACGGCACAATGACGAAGAATCTAGTTATCAGCCAAGGAAACAACTCCAGGTATCAACTGGGCAAAATCTGGTGCATATTGATGTGTGCTGGGAGGCGTTCGTGTGGAGCCACCTCAGGGCGCTCAGGGTACTCTGTTTGAGCGATGCGGGGGCAAAAGAGGATGTCCGGCGGTTGGTAGAAGGTCTTCTAACCGTTTTGCGATTGTGTCCGGAGCTGAAGATATTGGCCCTGAGCTGCATGGGACCGGGCGATGCAAGGACAAAAATGGACCAAGTGTCAGTGCAAGACCTCGACACGTCACAGCTGATCGAGCTCCCCGGCCTTACCTGCTTGCGCCTCGAAAACTCCGATCCTAGTCTCGCCATTGCCATCTTGCTCACGGTATGCGCCTCCCGTGTATCCGAGCTGCACCTCGAAGTTGGCATATACTTCTTCGCAGCTATCTACGCTATCGACTCCCAGAGTCTCATTGGGCCAACCTTTGATAAGGCATTCAGGCCCACATTCGCTCTTCATATCGAGTATTCCAACTCTGTGATGAGAATACAAAATCGTGGCGAGCTCTGGGCTGATGACGGGGATCTCAACGATTCTTTCTTCGAGTTGTAGATGGTCCTAGAGTCAGACATTGAATCTGGGGAGAGCGATTCAATGCACCGCTTGTGGGACTTTCTTGGATGCCCCGCCCATCCATGTGGAGCTTGATGGCCCACTCTCTGATCAACAAATCGCATCACATCACCTTCCCCCGATCATTCTTAATCAGGTGGTCGAGCTTCGATTAGGATGTAATGCAGCCGAAACCAACAAAATCCTTCAATTTCTCTGAGTTGAAAGTGATACAGCACGCACCCCGCCCTGCTCCCTCTTGGCCGCTGTGTGGTTAAAGTCTCAGAGATGGAAGGGTGTGAGGGACTTCCTAACACTGCGTTACAATCCCGGCGCAGGCGCAGATGGAGGGAGAGGAACCCCAGCGCCACTCAAGAAGTTTATGTTTGTCAAGTACCGTTCACCTAAATACCTGCAGGCACAAATCGAATCAGTGGTTGAAGCATGGGACTTCGTGGGTAGCATCTCACGTATGGAACAGGTTATCTGGCGTAATACTTACTATTGTCCTGATACGGCCACACATGGCGTCTCGCCACCTAGATATGGAGTAAAATTATATCGACTTCGACACCCGCTGGACGCCTTGCCCATTAGAGAAGTTGGGAGATGTGCACATGTCTGGGTAACTGTATACAGGTACCTGTATCATTTCACACATAAAGAAGCTCTATTCGCACCCTTGGGGTAGTAAACAGCTCTCAACCATCGCAATAAGCTTGCGTTCTTAATGTACCTTCCTTTATTGACCTTTCCAAAGCGTTGGCTTCGTTATCTCATGTTTGAATTCGCTAACCATTTCTTCTTTCCCTCGGCAGAGTTTAGAATTGTGCAGTCGTGTTAGCGCCGTAGTATTAAGATTTGCCCATCCGAGTTTGAGGTGTCAGTTGGTGTAGAATCTAGACGTCCATCAAATGTTCCGTCTCTTGTGAACCACTACCAACCAGTCCAAGCTTCAATCCTGCACCAATGTTCAACGGAATCGGTCTCACAACCCCTCGTGGAAGGTGTGTTCCATCAGATATCTGTACTATCGAGTATAATAGATTCTGATTCTGATCATTTAAATTAGTGGAACGAATGGTTACGTGCAACGCAACCTGTCACACCTCCGCCCAAAAGACGACAACTATAACCGAAATGCCAACTTTGATGATCTCAAAGGCCCAAGGATGCGTGAGCCTGACCAAGGAATCCTTGATCATGAACGGAAGCGACAGGTCGAAGTAAAATGCTTGGAGCTTCAGGTGGAGCTGGAGGAAAAGGAGTGCGTACTAACCTTGGTCCTCTCTGCGTCGACTAGCCCTGGTTTTCTGATCAGTTTAATATTATTTTAGAATCCCAGAAGATGAGATTGAATCCCAGGTATCGGCTCTTCGCGCTCGCCTCCTCGAAAATCTTTCCGTTCGTCAACCTCCATCTGCTAAGACCCTAAAATCATACGACACGCATGGCCTCGCTGTCGCCAAGAAAGCTGAACTCTCCCGAATGGCCATGGCGCTCGGCACATCTGCCAATTATCAGGAAGGTGACGCCTTCAACAAGGATAAGCAGGAGGCTCTCAGACAACAACGTGCGATCGAACGCGCCGAGACCGAGAAGCGGAAGGAAGAGCAAAGGGAGCTCAGGGATAGGCAGATCAAAGCAGAGAAGGACCGGTTGGACGAAGAAGCCAAGCTGAGAAGAAGAAAGGAGTACTACGAGAGGATGGACAAGGAGCAGAGGGCGAAGGAAGACGTGAAGAAGAGAGTGACTGCGGTATCCCAGCATCCCCCAGCTGGAGCTCCTACCGGTCCACGGGGCACAGGAACACGAAGGGGTGATTCGGACGTACGGGACGTGGGTAGGGACAGAAGCATGAGTCCAAGACGCAGTCGCAGTCCCCCCTTTCGACGTCGCTCGCCTCCGCCTGACCGGCGCCGAAAGCTTGCTAGGTCTCCGAGCCCAGATCGCTCCAGGTCGAGGACCCGCTCACCAGCGATTCGTCGCTCCGATCCCCGCAGGTCTTCTCGTTCCGTTTCTCGTTCGCGATCTCCACCTCCTAGGCGGCGACGGGCCAACTACTCTCCCGCTCGTCGCCCTTCTCCTCGTCGTCCCGGTGGAAGATATCTCTCTATGTCTCCACCCCCACCTCGTCGCAGAGACTCTCGCTCCATGTCACCTCCTCGCCGTGGAGGCATGAGGGATTCGCGTTCACCACCGCCTCGCTCAGTTGGGAGGTCTGGCGCTCCTCCGCGTCGCGTCTCCCCTTCAATGTCGAATTCACGCTCGCGTTCGAGGTCCCAATCTCCACTACGAAGACGCTCTCCGCCTGCGAAACGTATACCATCGCCTGTTGCTGTACGAAGTCCTCGAAAGGTCAGCAGGAGTCGCTCGCCACCGGCTGCGATGAGAAGAGGGCGGTCGGACTCGATGAGCTCTCGCGAAGGCGAGAGGCGTGTTCGATCACGATCTGCAGGCAGCGAAATGTCCATGGGAAGTGATTGATCCCGTAAAAGACCGTGTACAATGGTCGACCGAACATCCAGGTTCTGTATATTGTATGTACACTGATTCTTTGCATTACTTCTTTTGACTTTCAATTATATTATCGGCTCCGCACAGTCCCTCATGAGAATTCGCGGAATTTTTGGCTTCCCATCAAATGCGCCAAACTCACTCATTCTGAGGCCACATGTGGGTCATTGCACGCCTCTCTTGATAGAGATCAGCAAGCCGAAATATCGCCCGGTGACTAGTTGACAGCTGATTTCCGATCTTCTCGCGCATTCAGGCTTCTCTACTTCTAGCTTTTCTCTCAGAGTGACATGCTGTCCCTTCATCTCATGCTTTTTCTCTTCGGTCTCTTTCGTACAACCCTCCGAAAACGCTCGTCCTGTCCACACTTTTGGTATCAGGTCGACCTGAATGTGCTTGCTATCCTGTACTAATTGGAGCCTGTTGGAAGGACCTCAAACGACGGGAACTGCGCTATTCTCAAAACCAATGTTCGTACTCTACAGCCCCAGGCTCATCCAAACCGGACCTACGCATGGCAGAACCATAACTTAGACCCGCTTAAACATCGCCATCTCCGCACTGTGCTGCCTTGCTCACGCTACCATCTCGAATCATCGTCGGTTTCGCATACGTCGCCAGCCTGATAGCTACATTGCCCGACTTGTGTCCATCATCTCGCAAACGAACTTCATGGGCATGCCATCTTGCACTTCCACCGCTGTAAGCGGTTCCTAATACCGGGTAAATCAAGCACATCATCTTGAACCTTGCCCTCCGGTTGATTTCGAGAGGCTAAATCGTTCAAAGTGCCTCGAAATAATCTCTCTACTGTCAAGTGGGCGGTGTGCCTTAATACATGCTATTGCATAAATAATCCGTTCCATGCTTGTTCTGCTCTGTACAAGGTCCCCCTCTTGCCACGTCGTTAAATGCGCTCTGTTGCTCTGTTGACCGCTCTCTTCATCGGAGCCGCCTTGAATGTGGCGGGCCAGTATACATGGAAGAACGTCCACACCGGTGCTGGTGGTGGCTTCATTCCCGGCGTCATCTTCAACCAGAAGCAAAAAGGTCTTGCGTTCTTGCGTACCGACATCGGAGGCGCGTATAAGCTCAACGCCGATGGGATTACATGGTCACCATTGCTCGACTTCGCTGATAATGCTCGAGCTGATTATTGTACGTGCCACTATCAACTTATGCAATGCATCCTGGTCGTTGATCTCGATCTACAGGGGGAGTAGAATCAATTGCAACGGACCCGGTCAATACTCAGAATCTATATATTGAAGTCGGCCTTTATACCAACTTGTGAGAGTCTTTTGACCTTTCGAGATGCCACAGTTGAGATAGATGTCTTTGGTATTCTAGCTGGGACCCGAATAACGGAACCTTGCTCATCTCAAACAATCAAGGCTCAACTTTCAAGGCGGTACCACTGCCATTCAAGGCAAGCGGACAGAACCAACAGGTCTATTTCTCATGACTTATCGTTATTCTCATCAGGTCGGAGGTAACATGCCAGGACGGGGTGCCGGCGAGCGCCTCGTCATCGACCCCAATAACAACAGTGTCCTATACCTTGGTGCTCGATCCGGTCACGGACTGTACAAATCCACCGACTCCGGAAACACCTGGAACAGGGTCCAGAGTCTAAATGCGACTGGGGACTTTGTGATCGATCCTACCGATACGTCAGGTGCGTTGATCGTCACCATAGAAGAATTTGTTGTATTCAAATGCTACATTCACGGCAGGGTATAATTCGGATCCCATCGGGGTTGGTTGGATTATTTTCGATACCACATCGCCTAAGATTGCCGCTGGCACGTCTCGAATCTTCGTCGGAGTCGAGACTAAGGACAGCCCTAGTATCTGGGTCACGAATGATGCAGGGGTTACTTGTAAGTTTCACACGAGGTGTAACTACCGTCTACTAACCTCTCCGTATGTTAGGGGCTCCGGTTCCTGGACAGGACACTACATACTTGACTCACAAGGCAGTTTTGTCTCCGGCTGAAAAATCGCTCTATGTTACATATGTAGACAGTGAGTCAGGTTCCCTCGCCCCAAGGTAGCTCGCTAACCTCATGTCATCATATAGCTGCTGGACCTTGGGACGGATCTCACGGATGGATCGGGAAATATAACATCTCCAGCAGCACTTGGACCAATGTCACACCCGCACAAGCTATTGCTGACAGTAAGACATCACAATTAAACACTATGCGACCCGTAACTTGATAGCCCATCACATTCTTTGAAATTATAGATTCGTATGGCTTTGGAGGAATTTCGGTTGATCTCAGCGGAAAGCCCGGGACGGTCATGGCAGCATCTCTTAACGAATAGTACGGCTCTTGGCATCAAGCTTCACGAACCGTTTAACTAATTGCCCTTGCGTAGCTATCCCGATGCGCAGATCTGGAGATCTCTCGACGGTGGTGCTAGCTGGAGCGTGCTCTACTCTGCCAGCTACCCAGCGCCTGACGTGCGTCGTTTAAGTTGGCTCTCCTAATTGATTCGCTGATGTTTTATATCGACAGTACCAACTCCTGGTGACCAGGTACTACGGGTGGGACATATCTTCGGCGCCGTGGATCCAATCCTACACCACGTGAGCAACCCCGCTGCTAGATATATGATTGTGATCTAACGCCGCAGCTTCAAGTGATTCAAAGCAAATTGGATGGGGTATTGAGGGACTCGCAATTGACCCATTCGATTCAAACCACTTCTTGTATGGAACCGGTCTTACGCTTTATGGAAGTGAGTTGCACACGAAACACTGTTAGTTCTGTCTGATGCTTACAGCTCGTCCATGTCTTCAGGTCACAATCTACTTCAGTGGGATACTGTACATAACATCACCCTCGAGAACGCATCCAATGGTGTTGAGGAGGTACGATTCCTCAGACACCGGGCCTTGTACTAGTGCTGAAGATGTCATTCCCCATTCAGACTGCTGTTCTTAGCTTGATCTCACCGCCTTCTGGAGCCCATTTGCTGTCAGCTGTCGGTGATATTGGAGGCTGGACGCATGATAGCCTCGACGTAGCTCCAAGCACCCTCCACACCCCCATCTTCGGGACCGACCAAGACATTGACTATGCCGGACTCAAACCCAACATGATCGTCCGTATCGGGAATGCAGCGGGACAAATAGCAACCTCGGGTGATGGCGGACACACCTGGGCCTTGTACGCCAACGCGCCCTCGCTCTCAGGTGGAAATATCCAGTATTCAGCAAATGCGACGGCAATCCTTTGGGCTTCCAGCAGTGGTGTATTTGTTGCCAAGAACAACGGTACCTTTGTTGCATCCACTGGCATCCCCACAGGAGCCATCATCAAGGCAGACAAGGCGAACGACGCATACGTGAGTAGCATTCACTGCTTTGGGTTCTATCACTTGTAGATTGGCTAATTCTCTCAATTCTGCTTTGACAGTTCTATGGCACAAGTGGCGGCTGGATATACGTTTCAACAGACAGCGGCGCTTCTTTCACAAAGGTCAATCTCCTCGGCTCAGCAACGTCTGCCAATGGAATCGCTGTAAACACCCTGGGTACCGCGGGAGAGTTCTGGGTCTCTACCGCTGTCGGCCTTTGGCACTCGAAAGACTTTGGACACACGATCATTGGACTCTCTGGCAACCTCTCCCAGGCGTGGGCCATCTCCGTTGGTGCACCAGCCACCACAGGTGGTACACCGACGCTGTTCGCTGCCGCCGTAGTGTCCAACGTGTACGGCATCTTCCGCTCTGACAATGGTGGTGGCAGCTGGATCCGTGAGTACCTGCATTTCTTCCTGCTGAGCGGTACATTTACACCTTCGATGATTTTCAGAAATCAACGACGCAGCTCATGGATTCGTGACTACCTCGAGCGCGGTAGTGTGCGGTGACCCCAGAATCTATAAGCGGTGAGAATATTTCTTCCTTGCCCTTCCTTATCTCATCTGACCTTCTATCTAGCGTTTATATTGGAACGAACGGCCGTGGTATTACCTACGGGAACTGAAAGACTAGATCCTCGTGTCTTCACTCAAAGTCATCCCAATACAATATTGGGTTATTATCACTGAGATCACGGCAAAACTAACTGCGAACGTGTCAGTATTATGTGTGAGGAGCGCAATTCATCGTCTCAGTTGCTCTGTCGTCATACAGTTTCTGGCCACCTGCGATGAGAAGGGGAGGTCTGACTTGATGACCTCTCGCAAAGGTAGAGACGAGCGGCTGGCTCCTGATCTTGATCTCAGCTAAGGCGTCCGAGGATTGACTGATTAAAATCCCATGGTGCAAAAGTGAAACAACCGGCTCATAACCGGTAGTCTCGGAAATTGTCGTGGTTCGTCTTTTGATCTGATATCACGACATTCTGGACTCATCGACATCTCTGGTATACCCATTTTTTATGCTGGAGGCAGTTGATGCCATTTCGTTGATTAATTCAGGAAGACCGGGATATCGTGGCGGCGATTTGTCGCAATTTAGAGGGCTGTCTTCTCGCGCCCACACAGCTAGGCTTTCATTCTCGTTATGGCTGGATCCCCGTGGACCATCCATTTCGGATATAAATCTCTTCCATTCGGTGCGCAAAACTCAAAAACCGTATGTTTCTGGTTCGAGATCCGGCGGGCCGGCGGGACCGTATTCCGAATCTAATAACTTGGCAGAACGTTCTTGCTCGGGACCGAATTAGGTAACAGAGGCGGCCATCCACATCCGCTTAAATATGACCGGTGCTCCCAACCTCTGGCCCTTGCCTACGCTATGATCTCGACAAATCGTCGGGTTTCATACGCGCCCCGAGCTTAATAGATTCATTGCCCGACTTGGCTCCATCATCTCGCACGCTGAACCTCATGATCATATCGTCTCAGTACTTCCACTCCCACCTATGGGCCTGTAACTATGCCGGATAATCCGAGCTTAACATTTTTGCCCTGGCTACTCGTTAATGTGGAAAGGGCTAAGCATTGGACGCGGTTCATAGTGGTATTCTTATCTGTTTTCGAAGCAAGGCATCGGCAATGGTTTATCGTATAAAAGGTACACTGGTTGCTTTCCTCTATTAATCCGTGCAAGGTACTCCCGCAACGTCGTAACAATGCGCTCCATTGCTCTACTCTCCGCTCTTTTCGTTGGAGCTGCCCTGGATGTGGCGGCTCAATACACATGGAAGAACGTTCACACTGGTGCAAGCGGTGGCTTTGTCCTGAACGTCGTCTTCAACCACAAACAAAAAGGTCTTGCATTCCTTCGTACCGATATCGGAGGCGCGTACAAGCTCAACGCCGATGGGGTCACCTGGACGCAACTGCTCGACTTTGCCGACGAGAACCGCTTTGACTACTGTATGCATTACTTTCCAAAGTCTACAAACACGTGATAGAACTCTGATCTTAATTCTTCAATTTTGCAGGGGGTGTAGAATCGATCGCAACTGACCCCGTCAACACCCAGAACCTCTATATTGAGGTTGGATTATATACCAACAGGTGGGTATTATCACTAATATTCATTGAAAACATTAATTACTAAAATTTGATTCCGTATCCTAGCTGGGACCGTTTAAACGGAACTATGCTCGTATCTAGGGACCAAGGCTCAACATTCAAGGAGGTGCCGCTGCCATTCAAGGTAAATGATTCTTGGAAAGATTAAGCCGTTCTTCTCATCCTCGTGCTGTTTTAGGTTGGAGGCAATATGCCAGGGAGGGGTGCTGGAGAGCGTCTTGTTATCGACCCGAACAATAACAAGGTCCTATACCTTGGTGCTCGATCAGGTCATGGGCTATACAAGTCTACCGACTCAGGACTCACCTGGAACAGGGTTCAGAGCCTGAATGCGACGGGGACCTTTGCCCCACAAGCCACAGATACAGTATACGATGGTGCGTTACAATTTGTCATACCGTGAAGTCGCATCTTGTTCATGTTGTATGGTACTTTGACAGGCTACAACTCCGACCCAATTGGAGTTGGTTGGATTACTTTTGATACCAATTCGCCTAAGATTGCTGCTGGTACTTCTCGTATCTTCGTCGGTGTCTTCGTCAAGGGTAGTTCGAGCATCTGGGTCACCAACGATGCAGGAGTTACTTGTAAGTCTTACGCTGGGAGTCCATACAATCTTCTAACGCGCATAATGTTCTATCAGGGGCCCCTGTTCCTGGACAAAATACGACATACCTGACTCATCACGGGGTCTTGTCCCCGGCTGAACAATCGCTCTACGTCACATACGTCGACAGTAAGTCTTAGCTTTTGAGTCTAGGTATGGGTACTTGAAGCTGAACTGTGTATAGCTGCTGGACCTTGGGATGGGTCCGCTGGATGGATTGGCAAATACAACATATCCAGCAACACTTGGACCAACATCACACCCGCGCAGGCTGTCGCTGACAGTAAGCTTCTCTTCTTCCTCAAATGGGCTCGACGCGCAACTTAATAAACCTCTTCACCCTTTCTTGTGATAATAGATTCCTACGGCTTTGGTGGCATTTCGGTAGATTTGAGTGGCAAGCCTGGGACAGTTATGGTAGCGACTCTCAACGAATAGTAAGCCTCTCAATCTTAAGACTTGGTAGAGAGCTCTAAGAAACGATTTTTATTTTCATACAGCTATCCCGATGCACAGATATGGAGAACCACTGACGGTGGTGCCACCTGGAGCGGTCTGTACTCTGCCAGCTACACGGCTGATGTACGTCGTCATTCAAACCGGATGCTGTGACTACGACACTAATGATCCCAACCGCAGGGCGCACTTGATATGACTAGGTACTATGGATGGGACCTGTCGTCCGCCCCATGGATTCTTTCCTACACTACGTGAGTACTTGAGCCACCGGATGAATGGTTTTTGAACTAAGAGGGTGGTATCAAGTGACACGAAACAGATTGGGTGGGGCATCGAGGGGCTTTCAATCGATCCCTTCGACTCGAATCACTTCCTGTACGGCACGGGCCTCACATTATACGGAAGTAAGTATTTGATTGGAAACTACCGCTCTCGTCGGCGATTCTTACAATCGGATATGTTCCTCTAGGCCGTAATCTCCTTCAGTGGGACACGGTGCACAACATCACGCTCGCCAACATGGCAAACGGTATTGAAGAGGTACGGATAACTGATGGCTATTTAGACTATGCCCTGCTGACCATAACGTGATCCACCCAGACGGCCGTGCTTGGCATGATCTCCCCTCCAGTCGGCGTCCATCTCATCTCGGCAGTGGGTGATATTGGAGGCTGGACACATATCGATCTAGATGTTGCTCCTGCCACGCTTCACGTTCCCGTCTTTGGAACCGACCTGGCCATCGACTACGCCGGTCTCGAGCCTTACAACATCGTCCGTATCGGGAGCGGTGCGGGTCAGCTGTCTACCTCGTTTGACGGAGGACATACGTGGGGCCTGTATCCTGCCAATTCTTCCGCTCTCATTGGCGGAAAGGTAGTGTACTCAGCCGGCGCTACGACTATTCTATGGGCGATCCCCACGGGCACTTACATCTCCAAGAACAATGGAACATTCGTTACGTCCACCGGTATCCCTGCTGGTGCGATCATCAAGGCCGACAAGGCAAACGATTCATACGTGAGTCTGATTACTGTGCTCCTGAGGAACCAGCATCGCTGACTTCGAGAGCCTTCCCTTTTGTAGTTCTATGGTACTAGCGGAGGGGCGATATACGTCTCTAGCAACGGCGGTGCCTCTTTCGCGAAGACAGCCGTTCTCGGCACCGCGACGACTGCGAATGACATCGCCGTGAATACAATGGGCACTGCCGGGGAGTTCTGGGTCTCCACTGCTATTGGTCTTTGGCACTCAAAGGACTTTGGACACACCATCACCAAGATCTCAAGTAATCTCTCCCAAGCATGGTCCATCTCCGTTGGCGCGCCGGCCAAAGCACATGGTACCCCCGCCTTGTTTGCGGCTGCCTTGGTATCAAACGTGTATGGCATCTACCGCTCCGACAATGGCGGAACGAGTTGGACTAGTGAGTGCCTCGTTCCATAGACTGATTCTCAGACGACGTGCTCATTGTCACTGGATGATTTTCTTAGAAATCAATGACGTGGCGCATGGCTTCGCTTCGATCTCTGGCGAGGTTATGACCTCAGGCGCAGTCGTGTGCGGGGACCCAAGAATTTACAAACGGTACGATCCATTCCTTTCATTACGTAAATGTGAAGTCGCTTACCCGTTATGTCACTTATAGCGTCTACGTTGGAACCAATGGCCGCGGAATTAGCTACGGAAACTGAAACATCAGATCCTCTTCGGCTGCTCGTAGTGAAAAGATAGGTTATGTAATTATATTAGGCCATCATTAGTTACAAACATCGTTGCAGAATGAGATAAGTTGAGCATCTGAGTTATTGAGAGTGTGTGGTATATCAGGAGCTCACACGAGCTCAGGGTTGCCTGCGACACAATCCACATTGTTCCGTCCCCTGCCAGTTCCACTACCCAGAATTGCAAATTTGGCGCAGGCATGTTGAGGCGATGCACCGATAGTCGATCTCTAAAGCTCGCAAGGCTCTCCACCTTGTTTGTCGTGAATGATTGTATGTCTGGAGACTCGGAGTGCTCATCATCATGGGGAGCTAGATCGAATCTTTATGTTGACGGAAAGAGGCATCGGTGATGATCCTAATGGTCAACTTCCTTTCGTCTCGAAGGCTATGTGTGTTGTCCCAGTGCGCATCACGCGCCCTTTTCAGCCTCTCCAGACAAGTCTAGATTACGTATAAATAACACTGGGGCTAGCTATGAGCGTCACAGTATATGGGAGTAGCTATCGTGCTCACCTCGGGTCTCTCCACCGCGTCTCCACCCGGTAGCTCCGAATTTATGCTTTCCGTCATGGAAAACTATACTACGGCAAATACAACCACAATCCGGTTAAATAGAAACCGCTTCCGGTCAAGCGTGGGATAGGTTTCGGTCACGCACTGAATGGGTTCCGGTCAAGCCCTGAGTGGGTTTCGGTCAAGCTCTGAACGAGTTCAATACTGCTCCCTTAAAATTCAGCTTATCCCTTGACTTGATCGGTCTCGTTGTTAAAGAATAAATAGAGCTCTTCTATACGGAACAGCCAGCGGTCTAGAATGACGTCATTCATCGTGTGGCATGGCAGAGTTGCGCACCGATCAAGGTCAAATCCAGTGGGATAGTTGCAAGACGGTTTATCTGAAGGGTACTTCATATACCTTTCAATCAATGCACTCAAACATTTGCGTTGTACTATGTCGTCACTTGACATGGCCACTCAGGCGCCACTTCCTTAGTCGAGTGTCTGGCTGGCTGGCTGATACATCATTCTCGTATTGCATCGTCCCCAGCTTCAACAACTGAGAGGAGGGGTCCTAAACGTGGCCGCTATATCAGAAGTAGAATCTATCGTTGTGAAACCTTGTTCCGGAGCGTTAGGAGCGTAAATACCATCTTGTTCTATTCGTAGAGAACGGGGAGCCGACTAATAAGAGAGCGACCGAGAGTGACCAAGAGCTCAAGGGTTCGTCTTCATTCCTACAAAGCATCTCTCCGCAAATACATTCAATCCAAAAGCGAGATCCAAGGTAACAGTGTGTAAGAATACAAAGGGTTCACTTTTGAACAGGTTTTGGGGAAAAGAAATGTTAGAAATTATCAACTTGGCCTAACACCGAGGGGGCTCAAGAGCTACAGATAAGGTGCCGTGTCCTTCCCTTCGTTTCTCTCATTTCTACGCCGTGCTTTATGTTGAGGATATCCATACTTTTGAAGCATACCCGCAATATGGACCCTTCCAAGAAGAACGAGACACTGTTAAAGTGTTGGCAAGGTCGCGACAATAAGGTGGCTTACAGTTTACTCAAATCAAATTGTTCCTCGACTTCCTCAGAGACCTCCACGCAGGTCCAGTAATGACCAGAAGGTGTACCACCGAGAAGCCTAAACTGAGGCTCTGAAGTAAGAACAGATCTCACGTAGAATCTGCCATCCAGTATCAAGGGTTAATGCATCAGCGCTCATAATTAACACCCGATTGTACTCACCTTAGTTGCTTGTTCTGCTCGTCTCCCGAAGGTCTTGGAATTTCCAGTTGCTCAGGTCCGTGGAGTGACCTGATCGAATCACAGATTTCCTTGACGGTGGCTCGACCTGGCTGTGGGCTCCGGCGTACCGCCCACTTAATCAACTCGATACCCCACCCCTCTTCTGGCGTATCCGGTTTAGATTTACCCGAGGCACTACGTGCTAATCTCTGATAGTTAAAGACTGTGCAGTATGCAACGCGACCGCGGCGCCGCCAGAATCTTCTCGATCCTAACTTGAACAACCTCAACGAGCTGACACCTATGTCAAGGAGGAGGTTATTATTTCGGAATTGATGAGGATAGATCGATGATGAATCGGATATGTTGTTGCTGGATGGCATGTTGGGAGCAGGCCGAGCGAAGAATGTATCGCACACATTGCAGGTATTATTTGAAGAGAATGATCCTCCGACATTTATGTCCGACACCTGTTCATGTAGCAGCATCACTACACTCTTTCCGCCATTTTTCCTCCCTCCCGCCAGTAGTGGCGAGATTGAAACTGGCTCTCGATCCACATGACGGTCCGCAAGACGTCGATCCTGTCCTTGAAGATAGAGAATATACAAATATTTGTACATCTCGTAGGTGAGTGCTTTGTGCCGCCTGTAGTCCGACATTTCAGAGGTTTTGCGCAATGGGTCCTGTTGTTCAGATTCGATTTCAAGCTCAGATGCGATAGAGCGTGCACACGAGGCCTCCTCGATCATGCTGAGTTTCTGCAAGTGTCCTCCTAGTACGTGCAACTCATGGACCAGACATATCACTGATGTCTTGTCGTACAAAAGCTGGGGCAAGGGGGCAATAACTTGAGCTTGGACGGTCCAGGACGCATCGGTCCATGGTAGCGGCGTCGGGTGATTGAGCTTGCACGTTATCTGCTTACTCAACACAAACCTCATCTATAGGGAGTTAGAATTCATTTCAATGCCGATGTAATGTGCAGGAAGGTTCGGTGCTCATACCAATGGCAGCATTTGGAGGTAGCATTGGCCCGCGTCCGGTCGGCGATCGATCTCATGGTCCCAACATTGCTTGAGGATCCAGTCCAGTCCTACGGGATACGTCAAGTCCTCAAAGGACTGTGGGTGGCAGCCTTCCCAAACCTTTTTGAAGACTTGTACATCAGCTCATACGTCGGAATACGGGATGGTGTCCTTCAGGATCTAGATTGTGAAAAATACATCAGCACAATCTCCAAGTTGGGAGGGGAGGGAGGTCCGTCTAGTTTACTAACCTGAAGTAGCAAGCATCCCCATGACCAGATGTCACTTGGGAGAGACTTATCTTCTCCATCAAGTACTTCGGGACTGCTAAATCTGGCAGAGCCCATGAAGGCCGTCTCGTCACTGGCGGCCAAGCCAGTGGGATCATCTCCAAGGGCCGGCGCCAGGCCGAAGTCGCAAAGCATCGCATCTCCTAAGTCATTAACGAGGATATTGTCCTTCATAGAGGAACACCCATTGGGTCAGTCAAACATTCAGATGGGGGATCTACCTTGAAGTACTTACCCCCTTCAAGTCGCCGTGACAGATAGGAGGGTTCCTGCTGTGAAGATACGCCAGCCCATTTAGTGTTTGCAATGCCTGTTATGTTATCGGAGGTGTCAGGTGTTGGTAAGGTGTCGGTAAGTATTGTAAGAGCGTGAAGAGAAAGAAGGTAACGAATTAGATGAAATCTCTTGGCCTCGCTAGGTTCCTTCTCCTTGATGTAGTTGAGAATGCTACCATGCGTCGCATGCTGTGATATGAGCATGGCTTCGTCCAGTCCTTGTGAAAGGTGGAAGCCAACAAACGGAAGTGTGTTCCGATGCGACAAAGATGCCCAAACCTCAATAGTAATACAATCATGTTAGCTCCAGGATCTGAGCAGACGGGATTTATGGCATACTTTCATCTCACGAACTAGTCGCTAGGAATGGTAATACAACGGTAATGAGTGCTTCACCCTCAGTTGGGCGAAAGGGGTAATCAGTACTGACAAAAGCCACCAGAAGGTCCATCTCCTCGCATCGGGAGCGCAATATCTTCACAGCCACGGTGATTGGTGAGCGGCCTGCGCTTTTTGGTCGCAATTCCGCCATCCGTACGGTCCCGAATCCTCCCAAGCCTAAAACCTCATTGCGAAAAACGAGTTCTGAAGGATGAATACGCCAGTGGTTGAGTGCTGCAACCTCTGCGTCCTGCGAGATGGCCATCAATTGCGAGAAATCCTCGGAAAGGGTTGGAGAGACGCACCAGCTGGGTGCGCTCCAGTACGACTGTTTCCATCTTGTGAGATAGTTTCGAAAGCTTGATTCAGAAAGTAGCGCAATCCCCTCTGTCAGTGTTGATGGTTGAAGAAGACGGACGATGCGCTAGACGATATTGGGATCTTGGAAAATACTCGGTCGAAAATTAGGACTTATCGGACGTCTTCGGAAGATTGTAATAGCGGGAACTGTATATTTTGTTCTCACGTGGCTCTGTCAGACTGAAGGCTGCAACTCTGAAGCGCTTATTGGATGATTCGTTGGCGGCCGGACACCATTGAGATTTATTTATAGCGCCAACTTGGACCCGCGTCTATCATCCGCAAGGCGTTCTGAATCCTGTTGATGGTCACTTTCGTGTGTATCAGAAGTTTTCAATCTGGGATGATTAGACGTGAAAACGAAGTGCTTCTATGAATACGTCGTATTTTGGCCTGCTCTGTATCTGATGGCGCGCGTCTACAGGGACCTCTTCGCCTGCAATCATATATTTTGGCATGACTGACAGACACAAGCCAGAATGATACGAAGCAGTCTCTAGTTGCAGAGCTTGTAGAGTTGATGCGAACCTTCATTACCACCTCTTGGTCTTGCAACCATACCTTCGAGAAACCCCATGCTCACGCCCAGGCTGTGACTTCGGGAGTCAAACGTATTTGTCTACACAGCACGTATCAGCGCATAGGTGGATCCATTAAAAAGAAAATACAACGCAGCATCACAAATTCGATGTGATAACAAGACGCGTCGCCATCGCCGTCGTTACACTCAGTACAGTTTTGGCACAGGTATCACCGCTAGCGGGTGCGCAATACATTCTGGCAGCGCTTTTGCTTTGTAGGGGATGTTAGCATGTCGCCCTTGCTTTTCGTTCCGAAAGTCAGTCAACATCAGTGGTCAGGCTTCATCCGAGGGTTGATGCTCGCGGCGGAGGCACCCATGCTGCACTACAAGTTCACGCCGCATACCATGGTCGGCGGGTCTACCTCGATAACCCTTGCTTTCGCATTTCGAAATCGTAGGCTCCACATGTAAGCGTCCACCCCTGGTGATGATTTGTACATCCCAACTTCGTCTCTCACGTCTGAGACGCCCCCTCTCACCTGCACCCCCGACTCTCCTCGCTTCCCGCTCTCTTCCCCGCAGTCATTAAACCTTCGGTCCGCAGTCGAAGACTCTTCACGGGCCTTGGATCTAAGGATTTTGGCTGATCTCGGTACGTTGAAGACTCCAAGAGAGCGGGCAGCGCTGGTTTTGACCGTTGGCCGGATGCGGCGATGAGCCATTTTCGGTTATTGAGAGCGAGGAAGGGATTGGATTGTAGCGTGTGATGTTTGTAGAAGGCCGCCTCTTATAGAGATGCAGATAGAACAGGAGAGGAAAAGGATCAAGTGGATCAGGCAGATTGACGGGAGAAGGCCGAGGTATGATCGGCTTTCGGTGAGTGTCAGGAGGATTGGGGGACTATTTTTGATGTCCATCGGTCCCGTCGGGAGAAAGCAGTGTGGCGTGAGGTGAAACGTCGCGGTATGCATCGGACATCTTGATGTACTTGGATAGACTTCAACCTATCGATAGGCGCGTGCGATTAAGCCTAGGCAGCTCAGGACGATAGTGGCCTTGAACCTGAAGGCACTGCGAATCTGCGATTAACATCTGACGCGAGATAGGGGATCAGCTGGACTGTGCTTCTAACCGGATTATACATTTAAGGAGGATTCTATGTTGTCGGAGAGAATAGTCTAAAGTGACCGAGTATTAAACGCTCGCTGAAAAATGCGCAGCAGTAGCATCGCATCGCAGTGTAATAGACATATAAAGGTCGGACTTTCTCAAGTGCAAGTCCGAGTTGAGATGTCGCAAATAGTGGCGTCGTTGTAATTTCGTAAATGTCGCGCCATGTGATCGGAGGAATGGCCGAGTCCTGTCAGAGATGGCGATCCTGACGATCCACGATGGAGCGTAACTGATGAGGTATCGAGGGGAATAGAACGACGAATCTCATCATGGTGATGGATCAATGTGATACGCGAAGTCTGTGTGGCTTGCAAAGCGAGGTAGATGGCGAGTGGGGTACCGAGCAAGAAGCCGTAACCAGACCATTGGGTTCTATCAGGGTGGGTGGAAGTAACCAATCAGAGTTGACCCAATTTCTTTTTCCCATACAAAAAGATCCCTCATAACTACTCCCACATCCAACCAACGACCGACTTTCTCCCCCATCCTTTCTTCCTTCCTCTCTCTCCTCTCTCCGTCCACTATAGCTTGGTGAGTAACGCTTGTGGATGGCGACGGCGAGGATGAAGCCGAGGACGAGGAACGAAGACGAGAAATCTCAATTCCGACCGACTGACATGGATCTCCCAATGCTTCATAGCCAATCATGATGAAGCTCGACAAGATCGTCCAATTCAAAAACGTCTGCCCTTACCTAGGCCATACCAAGATGTCCACCCTTCGCAATCTCTCTACCCAGGCTTCCAACCGTTGTCCCGCCGTCTCGGGTTTGGCCTTCAAGACCGCTCAGTCCTGCCCGGTTATGGGCCCGGCTCTCGTCAACCGAGCTCATCAACTCGTTCAGACCGCCGGTTACGCTAGCGTCGCAGAGTGCCCGCACGCCAAGAACGCCAGTGCCAACAAGGGCGCTGTGTGCCCCGTATCCCATAACATTGTCGGCACCTCTCCCGTTAAGGCTCAGGCTGAAGCTCAGGCTGCCCAAGAGAAAAAGGAGGCCTTCGACTACGAGGCGTTCTACAATGTTGAGCTTGACAAGAAGCATAAAGGTTAGCGCATACTTTCTTGCATCATGAACACGTCACTGACCAGGTTTTTTGCACAGACAAGAGCTACCGTTACTTCAACAACATCAACCGTCTCGCGGCCAAGTTCCCGGTCGCTCATACAAGCGATGTCAAGGAGCAGGTCGATGTCTGGTGCAGCAACGACTACCTCGGGATGAGCAAGAACCCTGTCGTCCTGGATACCATGCAGTGCGTATCGAAAGTGTGAAAAAAATAAATCGACGTGTCAGTTAACCCCGATGCTTCTTTTTTCAGTCGCGCCCTGGACAAATATGGCGCCGGTGCAGGCGGCACGCGTAACATTGCTGGAAATGGCGCTATGCACTTGACGCTTGAAGATGAGCTGGCCTCTCTTCATCGCAAACCCGCAGCGTTGGTATTCAGCTCCTGCTACGTCGCTAACGACGCCACCCTTTCCACGCTCGGTGCCAAGCTCCCCAACTGCGTGATCTTCTCCGACAACATGAACCACGCGTCCATGATCCAAGGCATCCGTCACTCCAACGCCGCCAAGGTTATCTTCAAGCACAACGACCTCGCTGACCTCGAGGCGAAACTCGCCAAGTACCCCAGGGAACAACCCAAGATCATCGCCTTCGAGAGCGTGTATTCCATGTGCGGTTCCGTGGGTCCCATCAAGGAGATCTGCGATTTGGCGGAGAAATATGGAGCGATCACGTTCTTGGATGAGGTCCATGCGGTTGGGATGTACGGGCCGCGCGGAGCGGGTGTTGCTGAGCATCTCGATTATGAGGCTCACCTGAAAGCTGGAGAGTCGGCCGAGCCCATCCCTGGAACTGTCATGGATCGCGTAGACATCATCACTGGAACCCTCGGAAAGGCTTATGGCGTTGTTGGAGGATATATCGCTGGAAAGACGGATTTGGTCGATCTCGTTAGGAGTTATGCGCCTGGCTTCATCTTCACTACCAGCCTTCCTCCTAGCACGGTCGCTGGTGCTCAGGCTAGCATCGCGTATCAAAAGGAGCACCTTCAGGACCGTCGGTTGCAACATTTGAACACGAGGATGTTGAAGGAGCGCTTTGAGAAGATGGATATCCCCGTTGTGTAGGTGTTGGAAAGTCAACCAGAGATCAACTGGAAAAGCTGACCTGTTGCTTATAAATAGACCCGGCCCTTCGCACATCGTCCCCGTCCTCGTTGGAGACGCCGCGCTCGCCAAGGCTGCTTCAGACTCTCTCCTCACTGACCATGGGATCTACGTTCAATCAATCAACTACCCTACCGTCGCCGTTGGAGAGGAGCGTCTCCGCATCACCCCCACCCCTGGTCATACCGTCGAACAATTGGAACACCTCATCAGCGCGGTCGATAACGTCTTCACCACACTCAAGATCAAGAGGACTTCCGAGTGGGCTCTCATCGGTGGTCGTGCCGGGGTCGCTCAACCAGGTGTACCTCAGCACGAGTCGCCGGTGTGGACAGACGAGCAGTTGGGTCTTTTGGATGGGAGTCACCCCGAGATGTTGAAAGGTGGTGAGAAGATGCTCTTGGGCAAGGAAGGTGTGAGCGCTGCCGAAGGTCGATTGGTCACTCTGCTTGGAGATGCCAAGACCAAGTTGCCTTTCGGCGTCAAGGTCGTTGAGACGAAGAATATGGAGATGAAGAAGAAGACGTCGCCGATCGTGGCGTTCAAGATGGTCACCAGTGTGAAGAAACAGGAGAAGATGTTGGATGCTGCGTTTGCGACTTCGACCACTGCGAATGCTTCGGCTGATGCGAGGTCGAGGGCTTGAGCCTTCTCCTGTTAGAAGAATAATCTGGCTGTTCTGACCTGCCAGCGATCTCTGTCTTTCCTATCTATCGTCGTCCTTTCTGTCCTGAATGCAATGCGCTGCCCAAAGTGAAATCTAGACATGGTGCGCCGAAAGGTCACGACTGGTCATGAGTAACCAGATCGTATTCAATCTTTGAGGGTCGAACCCAACGTATGGACTGGTGCGGCCCTTATTGGATTCTTCACAGTGAATCACGTATGCGTATCCATGACACGAGTAACAATGATGGTATCCCTCGTCTAATTTGATGCTATGTCCCCAGACCTATTCACCCATTGGCCATTGCGATCCTCGTTGACGAAATGTGAACACTGGCCAATCTTGGAAGGTCATGGGCAGAACACGCTACTAACGACTTACCATTGAATAGCCTGACTTGTAATGGATGAAGAGATATGAGCCCTGCGGTCGTATGCCGCATCCTTTAGATGCCCAAAGGGTCCCCAAGGTCACAGCAGGCTGTACGATGCCGACATAACAAAGAACGGCTCCTTTCGGACCACCGACAGAACTCGCACAGGTCTTTCAATGACTACCAAGCATATTTACACAGATATCTACATATGGGATTCCAAACTGTCAGGCCTCACTGAGAGGTCGCGTCAGATGGCCCATGGTGGCACCTCGTTGAGTCTACTGACTCCACCGGTGCCCTATGCCAATCATATTTCCAATCTCCATCCATGACCGTGAGGCCTCTGGTTCTCTCTCCGAGAATATATCGACCTTATCGAGATGTGGGACCATCGCTGGGCCGAGGTTTTCCGCAGTCAGACTCTCCAGTCCTAACGCCACCCACCCCTCTACCAATACCAAAGTTAAATGCTGAAGGGCCCTATCAGGAGCGAATAGCATGGCTAGAATCCATCCGACATTGATATTCGCTCCGTTGGCCCAAGGACAGATGAGCACGAGCTCTTTGAGGTTCACCAACGGGAAGAGGAATTCAGTTGCGCTTGGCTCATCGATGGTCACATGCCCCACTTTCAAGACTTGAAGTCCCAAAAGGCAGTCGTAGTGGTGGTCGACTAGCTCTATGTCCCAGAAGAACTCGGCCTTTCGGTGCTCTTGATTGATCAAGGTGAGCTCTGAGAGCGATGCGAGACAGCTGACGGCATTACGCAGTAGGTCTTGAATCGGTGTTCCAGTGTGTATCACGCGGATATCTGTATCTAGGAAGAGTCGTTGGATGGCAAGGGTAGGGGCTAAGATACGCAGAAGAGAGATAGCATCGACGAGATGATCGATACCGTCTGTGACCTGTGCAGTAAGATCGGCTACTACTAGGCGAAGGGAGTGGATTCGCTTCGCTAGAGACTGTGCGTGGGGTGTGGCCTCTGAAAGGGTGGCCACCAGTTCAGCGATCTGACTGTTGGTGAGGGTGACACGGCTGTATAGAAGGTTGGTTGACCACTGATGACACGCGCGATTAACGAGGGTGAGACTGCGAAGTGTCTTCTTGAGTTCAGGAGTGTAGGTATAAGCGTCGGATTGCGTATTGCATGTTAGAGTGTCGATGATGGCAATGAGAATCTCAAGCGGAAGAATCTGCATCTGCATAGTAAAGGAGTTCAGGTCAGGTCACTTGCAAAGCACAATCACTTTCGACTTACGGTTTTTAGCTTGTGTGGGGAATCGGTGGTTTATCGTCAATCATGGTTGACCGTGCGATCCGATCTGAACTTGCCGGTGCAATCAGCGCTGACGCCGCAGTTGCATCGTGAAGGCGGGGTGCTCGAAATGGTAAAAACTATCATGCCAACCACGAACGGACGTTTGGGCAGCTTGTTGTCCATGTTAGAAATGTACAGCAGACAAGGACGCACTCACTTAACCTGCATTAATTTTTTGCATTAATTTTTTGCATAAGGGCGCTCGCTTTGCTCGAGTTTATCTGCACGTCACTATCCTATAATGACTATCAAGCATGCTTTACACATATATCTAACCTAGAGCACAGTCTTGAGGGGTTTCACGAAACAAGCCATCATTGAGTCCACCCGCCTTGTGCCAATCATAACCCTAATCTCCGTGCATGGCCGCGGAGCACCTTGGCCTTTCTCGGAGAAGATGTTGACTTTATTGAGATGTGATATCATCGTTGGGCCAAAGTCTTCCGCAGTCAGACCGTCTATCACCCTCCTCAACCGACGCCAAAGTTAAATGCTGGAGAGCTCTATGAGGCGCGAATAGACCAGATGAGGAATGCAATTGTCCTCTGCGTATTGGCAGTCACGTCTCCCACAGGCAAGGGTTATAGTCCTGAAAGGCAGCTGCAAGTGTGGTTACCTAGCTCCATGTCCCAGGAGCAATCGGTGTGTTGGCTCCTTCGGTGTATCGAGGTGAGCTCTAAGAGCAATATGAGACAGTTAGTAGTAATATGTAGGTGAACTTGTCCTATAATTGTTTCGATGATATTTGTATCCACAAAGAGTCGTCGAGGGTAAGAGCCAAGAAACGCAGGAGTAAGATAACGTCGATGATAACTCCACCATCCCTTACAATGTCGATGCATTAAATTAAATAGGGCGCCAATATACGAAGGGAATGGATTCGTTTTGATAGAGATTGTATGCAGGGTGTTGCCTCGGAATGGATGGCTACCAGTCGTACGACCCGATCGCCCGCGACAGTGACATGGCCGTAAGGAAAGACTGTTTGGGTACTGATAGTACGCATGATTAACGATGGCGTGCCCTCTTGACTTTGTCGGAACGGACATAAGCGCCGAATCGCGTATTACATATTAGAGCGTCGATGACCGCAATGGGAATCTCAGGCGGAAAAACCAACATCGGCATTGAGAAGTAGTTCTAGTGGAATCTAGACATGTGCCAAAGGCCTCAACTTGTCATGAGTAACCAATAGATTGTATTCAATCTTGGAAGGTTGGAAGGATATCAGCGTATAGACTAGTATAGCCCTCGTCAGATCCTTCCCAGTGAATTTTACGGGTGGTGGGTCGGATACCATAGGAGTCCCAATCAACAAAGTGTCACCCTCGTCGGTCGGCACGGGACCTTCATCTCTTTATAAGTTCTCTGCCCTCATTTCACCATTTAGGAGAATGCATGATGGGTCATTCCTTGCAATGAGCTTCTGAGTGGTTTGTGCAGAGCATCGTGCTAGCGCAGCTTGCCAGATCACGGCCGTTGCGATGCAACAGCATAATCTTAGGGGAAGGCGACATTGTTCTAGGGCCACGAATAACCTTTCCGTCTCATATTCCTATACACATGCCTCTTGCTCCGTGTCTGATGTTACGCCCCCAAACTGGTCCACTCGTTGGCCTTTGCGATCCTCGTTGGTGAAATGCGAGCACCCCAAGATCCGACCAATCCTGGAATGTTAAGGGGAGAACATGCCATTAACGACCTACCGTTGAGTAGTCTAATCTGCGAGAATGAAGGGATATGAGCCCTGCATTAGTATATATACGTATGCTGGATCCTTTAAACGCCCAAAGGGTCTCGGAGGTCACGGTATACCTAAGAACAGTTCCCTTCGGACCACTGACAGAACTCGCAAAGTCTTTCAGGCACATTTATACAAATATATACATCCGGGATTCCAAACCGTCAGTCGTCACCTCAATCCTCGACGAGTGGCGTTACATGGCCCGTGGTGGCACCTCGTTGGGTCCACCGGTGCCCCATGCCAATCATATCTCCAATCTCCATCCACGACCGCGAGGCCTTTGGTTCTCTCTCTGAGAAGATATCGACCTTGTTGAGATGTGGGACCATCGCTGGGCCAAGGTCTTCCGCAGTCAGATCCTCAAGCGCACACGCCGCCCACCCCTCTACCAACACCAAAGTTAAATGCTGAAGAGCCCTATGAGGAGCAAATAGACCGGCTAGGATTGATCCGACGGGTGTATTGCTTCGGTTAGCCCAAGGGCGGATGAGCACTAGTTCGTTGAGGTTCACCAATGGGAGGAGGAAGTCGGTCGTTGCCTGCTCATTGATAGTCACGTCTCCTACGGTTAAGGCTTGCAGTCCCAAAAGGCAGTCGTACACGTGTTTACCGAGCGCTATGTCCCAGAAGAAATCAGCGAAATCAGCTCCTCGGCCCTCTTGGTTTATTATGCTGAGCTCCGAGAGTGATGTGAGGCGGCTGATGGCACTGTGTAGATCAGGAATTTGTTTCATGAATACATCGACGATATTTGTATCCATGAAGAGGCGTCGGAGAGTGGAAGTAGGAGCCAAGATACCCAGGAGGGAGATAGCTCCGATAATGGCCTCGTCATCACTCATGTCATCGTTCTGCTGAGTTGGATCTTCCACCAGCACGCGAAGGGACTGGATCCGTTTTGATAGAGATTGTGTGCGAGGTGTTGCCCCCGAAAGGGTGACCGCTAATTGCACGATCCGATCGCCCGCGACAGTGACACGGCTGTAAAGAAGACGGGTTGACCACTGATTCCATGCGTGATTAACGAGGGCGATATTATAGAGTGCCGTCTTGACTTCGGGAGCGTAGGTATAAGCGCCAGATTGCGTGTTGCATGTTAGAGCGTCGATGATGGCAATGACGATCTCAGGAGGGACAACCAACATCTGCATTCAAAATGTCGTTTACGTCAGCTTGTTATTTATTTCTGAGCGCTCTCAATCTACAGTTTCCGCCTACCAGTGACGATGGACAGATATACTTGTGGTTGAGCTCACGGTCCAGCTTGAACTCTACCCTTGCCTGATTTTGATGACAGCAACGCCATGGATGATAACGACAAAAAGGGAGGCGTCGTCTCAGAGGGGGCTGGCAAAGACAGTGAGATACCGCTTACCGATCTATCCCGTGGCTTCTACTTGCTGTTCTGAATAGGTAACGTTCAATGCAACCACTCATTACTGGATGACCCAATATAATGTGCAGCCTGATAACTCTTTCTCCACTTAATATTGGTATTAAAGAAGACAAGGCTATGCAAGACCATTACCCATATTTCGTATTCCTCACATATGTTGGACGTTCCTCAGGTACGATACGGAATCACCCCGAAGCTATAATAACTATAAAACAACACTCTCACTATTACAGATGAGGCAGGATTTACTGTATTATGAATCCCTGTAACGTCCAGACGGTCTCCGGTTCTAGTCATAGCAGGCGGTACAATCCCAAGAGATGTTCCCTCGGACCACTGAAAGGACTCGCATTGGTTTGCGAGTTGCTATCAGACAGGATCTACATCCGTAATTACAAACCGTCAGTTGTCATCCCGTTTGAGAAACTGCGTTACATGGCTTATGGTCAGGTCTGCCAATTCCCAGTGTCCAATGCCAGTCATACCTCCAATTCCCATGTGAGGGGTTCTAATATCAACAAATCCTTCGCTGAACTTGCTCGCTCTCGCCCCGATGTAGCTTCCAAGGTTACGTCACTCTACTTACCGGTCACGGAGAGGAAGTCGTCGAACTAGACGACTATGTACGCACACAAATGTATACAAGATGGGGGATTCAGGTTAAATACATATGTACATAGTTACAAGTAAAAATCATATTTAAGGGCCCATCAACGATGAGCAAAGAACGGTAGGAGGGAGGATGTCAGGGGATTTCAAGCACCGCTTGGTGAATACACTCACGCTTGGAATTGTGTCGGTACCTATGTTAGTCAACGAACGGATGGCCAGGCAGTGAGAATGAGGTATCAACTATCGTAGCATCATGGGCCCGCCCTTGTAGAGTGACAATGCCTCTCCCACATCAAAACACTGTGAGGCAGGCCGTTCGTTTGTTGACCAGGGAGCAGGAAGGGAGCTCAGTGGTGGCGCGGTCGGTGGGCAACGCGAGGGTGTGGTTTTATGTGACGAAGCAACACAGATGAAAATATGTAAAGGTTGGAGGACACTTCATTGGTAATTGGTCAAACTGGGAGAAAGGGATGTCCCACCCAGGTTACGACAGCCATCGGGTGCCGGTGGTCATCTCGGTCACAGAGTATGATGCAGGTATGGCAAGAAGGCCCTACTTCGATGTTGACACAATCCCGCTCTACAGGACAGGGTATGCAGCACAATCGATTAATCCACGCCGGGAATCAGAAATAGCTCGCGCCTGCAACGCGCCCAAAGGGTGCCACCGGACGAGTGGAAGGCACTCCCGAAGACTCTCATGGTCTGCACCACCGCTTGTCTGCGGAGGTGGCATCGCCAAATGACAGATGAACGTATGCCTATTGACGTCAAGCGAATTGAATTAATCCCCCGAGGCGAGTCAAGGCCTGACGATTATATAGCCAAATTGAATCTAGGTGCACACATATGGAAGGCTATTTCAGCTGGGGAGAGCAGGCTAAACAAGATGAATCGGTTTCTACGTCAACACTAGCTCATAGCTGACCAGACTTTGCTTGAGAAGTACCCCATGAAGGAGGGTCAATGGCTCGTAAACGTCGTGGGAGTCGGTCCCAGCCATCGGGAGTGACAAAAGGGGGTTGGATTCCGGATTTAGGTCCACACAGAACGCGGAGATTGTATACAAGACTTCCCAAAACCAACGGCAGCGCCGCCCCTAGCAAGAAAGTGACTTGTTGTAACGTATCCCGCGCGGTGCAAGCAAGAATTGAATTGTGATGAGGACTGGTGCCTGACTATGACCGACGATTGAGCACTGCGTGCTGCGTTTGGTACTGCCACGGCGTCTCGCCACGTCAGCTTGGCAATATTTTGGACCGCCCCTAACGCTTATATTGGGGACTGTGGATCATGGAAGCCAGCTTTAAGCGATATTCTACTATAATCTCCCTCCTCTCCGAAATGTTGGCAACAATACGCGACCCACTGTTCACTTGCCCTGATCATGACTTTACCATACAAAGCTTACCAGACGGATCCCTCTTTCAGGTAGAGAAGTCGAAGCTTACCGCGGGAAGCGGCGTCTTTCGGGATATGTTCGATGTCGTCTTGGGGAACGATGGTTCTGCCGCTGCTTCTAAAGAGGAGACAACCATCGAGCAAAGGTTGGATGTCCACGAGCCATCCGATTTGTTCTTGTACTTCATCAAACTTCTTCACGGCGATATTGGGTCTTTGGAGACAACGGACCAGACTGAGTCGGTAGAGGAGGCACCAGAGGCCACCACAGCCTCGACGCCTGAACTCGTTGACATCGCCGACACTCACCTCCGGCCACGACCCGTACCTCGATCCGCTATTAAGAAGGAACCCCTTCTCGTGGCCATTATCCCAATGTCTCTCCTCTTACCATTATGGAATCTCCTCGACAAATACGATGTCCCCGCCTCTCCGTACCACCAGATCGTCGAGTCACAGATTAAAGCCAATGCTGAAAAGCACCCACTCGAGATCTACGGCCTCGCGCACCAACACGACCTCACCTCGGTTGCCGCGCACACTTCGCAATACCTCATCTCTAAACCAATGGAACACTACTCACTCGACGAAATCGTCGCTCACTTCCCTTCCGCCAAGGCCTACCACCGTATTGTTCTCCTCCAAGCGCATCGAAAATGGAAGCTTAAAGAGATCTTGAGAACGGAGGAAATCTTTCCTCGCGGCTATGGGTTTTGTTCAGTGCACGGTTCTGGCACAAAAGCACATTGGGACAGCTTGAAGAAGGATTTGGAGCCGCGTGTCACGGGCGCAACAGATTTGCCATCAGCGATGGCCGTCATGAAGGGGTCTGTACAGGCGTGTTATAAGTGTAATAGAGCCTGTATCATGGCCATTGATATGTTGAGGGTGAGTCTCATTTGCAACGAGGCATTCGTATATGATACTCATAAAATTTGTCTTGATATGTCAGTACAAAGTTGATAAGGTCCCGAAGACCTTTGACGGGGTTCCAGGCACAATGTAACCCGTTGACAGCGCGGAAATGAAATGGAACAATAACCTTGGGCGATCTATGGTTTCCAAGGCCGGAATGTATCTACTACAGTTGACATTTTGGCGTTACAGAGTCGTAAATTGCAACCAGGTCGCAGTCTCTACCACGCTCGCATTACTTCCTTACTCGGAACCTTCGTCGATATGTGTTGTCGGCAGTCTCTACGTTTGTCGAGAACGCCAACCAACTCATCGATCTTATTTGTGTTTAAGCTGTCGCGAGACAGGCATTGCGGCTACCCTTCTCGGTCGCTATCCTCATTTTTGGTCTGTTTCTACCCCGGATGCTACTAATTCATCAGCTCCTTCGGTTTGTGTTGTTTTTGCCACAAACAGCAACAACTTTGGTTTCCAGCCTCGTTTTGTTCAACCTCAGGTTTCACGACAAGTGGCTAAATTTCGTTCCTCGACCCTTTGCCCAAGGGTCAGTATTTTGTCCTGAATCACTTAATAATCCTTTGTCTCCAGCAGAACTTGACACGACGAAATTCTTTGTTTGATTCATTTCACATAGTCACACCATGAGGCTATATATACTGGCGTTTTGTGTCCTTAATCGACCACCAGTCTTCCCTCTTACAAGCCCACTACTAGTAGCTCCTAAAGCCTTAAACGCCCCAGCTTTTCACAATCCCCATAAACCCGCCCGAATTCTCGACATGTCACGCACTCTAGAGCCAAACAACCCCTCAGCCTTCCTGAGTCCTCCCACGTTCAACCTACCCCTTGGGCGAATTGAGGCATCTCTATCCACCGAAGTCTTCACAGGCTCACTCCCACCGATTGATCTACGTCGAAGAGGCAATAATGGTCCTTTACCAAACGTAGCGGCCATCATCCAACCACAGCCGGTTTCCTCGAAGAATGCAAGACAAGTCTTGAATACAGTCCCATATAAATCAGTGACTTCCTCTGAGAATCGGGACGTGATCAGGGCTGGGCGGGTGTTTTATGTGCTGGGAGAAGATGTAGCGTCTTTTGTTCCGACAGTTTGGCGGACCGACACCGCCTTCGTGGTGAAGAACTATGAGGGGGTCCTCGGGCTGCGTAGCCCGGGCATGGGCGACGACGACATCCAATGTTGGTTCTTCAAATACAGCGAACTCGACCGCTCCGTCCTAACTCCAGTCGTCACGCACGCTCCAGAAAGCCGCAGCTCCGCCGGGCCCACAGCCCTAGCGGAGCTGGCACTGATATTCCTGCTGGATACACGGACCGAATCTCCTCATATTTCGGGCACGGGGCCTTCCCCCCTGCTTCGAGTTATTTGCCCTCGTTTCACCGTTGAGGAGGGCGCTTTGTGGACGATCACTTGGCGGTTACCCCCTGGGCGGTCTGTAGCCATGAGTCAGGACCCTAAATGGACGCGCATGTTTTACGGTCAGGTTGCTTCGATACTACAGCAGGAGCGGGCGTAGTCTCGGAATACGATGTTTTAGAAGTGGTGGCATTTTCCCTCTTATTTTCCTGTACACGTATTTCTTTACCTTGTATACCTCTCGTCTACCCTCATGTCTATGCTTATGCTGATCACTCCGTTTGCGGGGCCCGAAAATCCGACCAAATCTGAATGTAACGCGCTTTAGCGCGCGATTCCCAAATATGTCACCATACCACAATAGCTTGTTCTGACCAAATATTGATCTATGAAGCCAAGATAAAAGACCCCGCGGGAGTGATTTCTTCCAGTTGTACGTAGGGAGGTGCTGACGAGCTTATTCGATATTCTTAGCTGTCGCAGGTAACAACACGGAGGGATGTTCGTGGTCAGCGAGTTCCGCTACATCAGATCCCGGGTGGATATGCGGGGTGTTTGAGATAGGGCCGTTATGAAGCCAAAGATGTATGAACTAGCTACGCAAAAGGAAGAGGTGGGCAGGATTGAAGCAACCTGGAAAGTTGGGTATTTGATCCACGCGCGCCAACCTAGTCACGTGGGAACTGGCCCAGGACGAGCCCGAACTATACTACTGAACTCCGAAAGCGAAACCATATTAGTACTGCCGACGCGTGATCTTGACTCGCTTGAGCTCAACCATTCCATCTGTCAACCACTTTGATTGGTCTTTCTGCCTTACACTTCCTCCCCGGTATGTGCCATTCTTATCATGCCGTATCTACTTACATCTCACCCCGCAGACCTTAGTCCCGGACACTTGATAAAACGCACATAATCTAAATAATAGTCACACAGCCTTGGGATGGCTCGGCAAGTGCAACTCGAGGGGTGGGAGGTATACCCGCCACGGTCTTGTACATACTTCGAGAAGTCGTATTTATTATGAATTGGTCAAAGAGCACATGAAACCTTCTTCCTAAGGGATCGGCAGCGAAAATCTGCTGCAATGGGAAATTCGAAGCCTGTTGACACGTTTAGTCTTAAAAGCAGGTCAAAAAGACTTCATCATTATCTAGCCGACTTTTCAATTTGAATCACACCTTTCCGAAGATATCGATCATGCTTTTCGGTATCAAAAGCATTGTCCTCGCTTTCTCCGCTGTCTCGACCGTCTTTGCCGACCACCAGGTCACAATTTACAACTATTGTGAACTGCCCAAATACAGACATATCGAGAGCCCTGCTTTCAACGATGTCTCTGGCCTCATAGGCGTCAATGGAGGCTTTTACAACGTGTCGATTCCTTCTCTCGGTATGCCAGAAGGCACGACAGCACCCTTGTTCACCGGTCTGACTTTGCATCGTTTACAGTTTCATCCGTAATCATCTTTGGCGAATCAGGTGAATGCCCTGGTATCGACGGACCTGGATGTACCCGCCTCGAATGCGACTTCTCGAACCCATCCTATCAACACTGCAACCTCTCTCGCGCTGATGGCTTCAGCATTCCTCTCGCTTGGACTTGGACTGATGGATCTTGCACTGGGGGACACTGGTATGAGATGAAACCTCTACTTCACGCTCTCCCGACTCATCATTTGACAGCGAAAGTGGCGGCGCCGGCCCTGTTGATTGCTGGGTCCCCAACACGGACGACAGTGCATCCCTCAGGCAATGCAATACTGCGAACGTTGGTGGTGAGTACCTCATTTCTGTCCACTTTTTCAGAGCATGTATGTACCTGATGGTACCTCGATCCCGTGTAGTACTACTTTACCTGTGTGGCGCTTAGACGATAGATATTTTCGACTCCTTCAAATCCAGAGATACTTTCCGCGACTAGTTTAATTAAGGGCTTTTCGGTTACTACGCTGCTCTTAAATGTCCTCTTTTAGCTATTAGCTTTGTACGGCGAGCGAATGTTCTAGCGCACATGTAGTGCTGGCACAGTCGGGCTTGAGACCCTCGAAAGTTGACTGATTAGGTTGTTTTGTTTTGTTTTGTTTTTGTTCGAAATTAATCTAACTCTTTGCGTTCAGTTACACGGGTTGGGTGTAGATGTGGAATTTTGACACAACACGGAAGTGATTTGTGGAGAACATTCGGGTATAGAATCTTGCAGCAATGGAAAGCCTCGCGCGGCTGATCGGAACTTCTTCAGAGCCTTCATAAATCATATGTACTAGTACAATGGTACACTTTGGGAATCTTTTTGACGGAACAGGCCATTTGATATTGATACAACTTGAGACGACGAAGTGTCGCGAACGTATTAGAGGAGGGGGGATTTTCGAGGTCGAGATTATCGAACCAGCTGTAGCATGTACGGCTCTGCACTAGAATTAAATGCATCAGAGAGTTTCATGGATGTTAATCGAGACGAACATGTCTCCACTGCCGCGTCTGGAGTAGATGAACCGGTCTGGTATTGACCTTGAGGTTCTGACTCTTCTTCCGTAATCGTCGCGAGGGTGATGGAAGGCTGTTGAATACGGCGGCGAAGCGGTACTATGGGTCGTGAGATACGTGTAGAAGTGGCGAGATGATGGTAGGGTGCCATAGAGGTATCGTGAGCCATTGGGCCGAACGTTATGCAATACCAATCTGCTTTTGTCACTGAAGGGTTTGAGGAGAAAGTGGCGACAGAATTCTCTGAGATGTAAGGATCAGCGGTGAACATGACATATCCAAAGTGAATGACTAAACGCACCTGAAGTCGACGGTACCTTCCGCTTCCGCTTCTCATCGTTCTCTTCTTCCTCTTCCTCCTCTTCCATAGGAATGTCCATAATCGTGGAGAGTGGTGTGTATTTTGAGGGTGGGGACGCTGCCGCGTTCTGTCGCTCGCGAGCTCTGATCCTGGCACGCCTCCGGACCTCCTCCACATCATCCTCCAAAGACATGCTCGCTGCAGCGTCCACTAAAGAGTTCACGTCCTTCCTCTGAAGTAGAAGTTGCAACTTGCGCTTCCGGTAGGCCATATCCATCATTGGGGCTTTCAAGGGTTCACTGAAATGGACTTGGTTGGCGTTTGGTTGTCTGAGACGCCTGGTGGCGGGTCGAGAGTATGATTTTGTGGGCATATATGAGAGATATGGCGGGGGAGTGGAGGGTAGAAGCTCAGGGGTACTTTCGGCCATAATATTTGACGCTACAGTAGAAATAGAAGGCGGGGGCGATCGTTGTTGCTCATTGTTAGCCCTGAAACTATCAGAAACCATTAGATAAGGGACTAAGAAGCCTGTTTGCAGCAGAATCATTGACATACTAGAACGAGAGGCTTTGGTGTTCAGTGACCAACGACGCTCCGAAAGCGTCCTCTGAGTAGTCCTGCGACAACTCGGCATTTGGACCAAGTTCTGTCGAAGTCGTGGTTGTCATGACGCTATCAATATCTACTGTCTCGTTGAAATTGTGACTAGCTATTCGTGAGATGGAAACTGGGCAGCAGATGTGATCGGAACTAAGGTAACGCATGTTATTTGGGCAACGCAGGACGTTCGGTCGGGTCACAATTTGTGGAGTAGTAGAGGGAGGAAGGGATAGCTCACTGGGGCTGGTAGGGGTCCGCACCTTTTAAGCGACGGTGAGAGAACGTGTTACAGGATGGATAGGCGTGGCGAACGTGAGGAGGTGTGTTGGACCATGAACAGGAGGGATGAATGCCGCGTGTCTCCTGAGAGTTTAATTGTGCCCCCTTGACGTTCTAGGCACTCCTAAGCACTCCTCCAGTGTAATTTGGGTGGTAATAGATACCGCTTTAATATCTTCGGAGCTTATCGATGTGGATTGGAGCAAAAGGTTGTCGCCCTGTGTTTGTCTGGAATAGAGTACCAACCGTGGGTGAGTCTATGCATTTTGGCAAGGTAGCTTTCACAATACGTTGCAAGATCCATGGTGGGTTACTCTGTTCTATTTGTAAAACTTAATTGATTTACAGATTTGGTTTAGGCAAAAGCTCTAGGAAAGAAGACGGCATCTGAAAATGAGAAGGCGTTGGACAGTTTGCTTTATGGCATGATCATCTCGTCCGTTCGTTTAGCCGTCCCTACTATCCTCTTCTGCGTAAAAGGTGATTTGCTAAGATAACATGCATTGTTTCTTTTGATTTCTTCTAGTTTCTTTACGTGATCTTGCGGGTCGCTTGGCGTACGTTCCCACCGACGGTCTTTCAAGCCGCCATCTACTCGATTACCCTTGCCCCCACAATCTACCTTTACTTCTATCTCAAGTCCATTGGAACCCCAAAACGTGATAGCACTGGCAAAGTCATAAGTGCAGGAGAGGACTTAAATCAAGCCGGTGGCTTAATGGAAGTCTTCTGGGACATCATATACGTGACATGGGCGTGCCAGATTGGCAGCTCCCTCTTTGGTGACTGGTTCTGGTGGATGTATTCATCTGTGAGTCGCAATTTTTGCTCGTATCCCTCATTAGAGACAGTATTCTGACATGCCGTACTTTATGTGTTCCCTTTGTCAAAGATCCCACTCTATGGCGTATTCAAAGGATACACGCTAGTGTTCGGATCTCCTTTCGCCTCTGGTTCCGCGTCCTCTGCTGAGTCATCCGGTGGGGCGACAGAGGGACTGGCTTCCGGCGCTGCTGGGGCCGCGGGTGCCGAGAAACCCAAAGATGGTCTGAGTAATCGACAGGCCAAGCTCCAGAAACGTCAGGAGAAGTTTGAAGCGAGCCAAAAGAAACAGGCTGCAGGTGGCCGCCCGGTACGATCGTAACTGGAGGCAGCTGTAGAAATGTACTCTCTTCACGCCCAGTATGTACACTCTTGTGCCTATATTAGAGACAGACCCCCTCGATTCATTGCGATGACCCATGCATCATTTTACGGCTAATAACACCAACTCGGGAGCAGTCACCTTCCGCCTGGCCCTTGTTCTTCATGATCGTCGCCTGCTCGCGCCTCCTGAGCATCTTTGTTCACCTTGGCACAATTCTTCTCCATACACAGTGGGGCCTAATCCAACGCTCATTAGACTTGCTCAAAAGCCCAGGTTAACCTTTCTTTACGGCAGTTCAGCCTCCCATAAATGACTCAAGCCCCTGGATATGTCTCTCATGCGCTAGCTCACCGAAACTGACGCTGAGAGTGGGATTGACCGGAGTGTCCCCTGAGAGTTGATCCTATCTCGGAAAAAAACTGTACCAATTCGACGACATCATGCTAAGTCACATAAGATCAGGCCACAGCCATTGGTGTCAAGGCACTCTGAACAGCAACTTAATGGGCCTCTGAGGATGTGTTTGTTGTGGAGCTCAAGACGTCCGTAACACACACAGATATATACATACAATACCTTCTCTCGTTTAGGTGCTGAAGAAGAGCTTGGATGCCACACGGGCTACTGTTGTTGACTGCGCTCTCATCAAGGAACATTGGTGCTTGGCGCTCCAAAGGCAACTTTGACCGAAGCCGAAAATGACTGCCACCCCTTCAATCCTGCCTGGCAGTTCCATTCAAGCAAAAAGGCGCAAATACAGGCGTCCGTCTTTAAGCCAAGTAGCCCCGGACTGATTCGCTCCGATACCCCTGCTCAGCTGCTCAACGCAGCATTTCATCCGACGATAGATCCATTCTTCTATCAAAAAGACCGATAGACAACCTAATTCCCTCCGCTTTCCTTTGCCAACGCACCTCACGCACTCGTCCCTTTCTTCTCCTTCTGCATCTCTATCAAACAGCTCTCCAAAACATCACACGCGAAATCCAACTCCTCAGTCTTGACAATCAAGCTGGGTACGATCCTTACCGCATCCTTGCCAGCGGTCAAGATCAACACTCCTCGCTCCCTCATCATCTTCAACAGTATACCAGGGTCGGCCGAATCCTTGAACCCAAGACCCGTGAGGAGTCCTCGACCACGAACCGAAGGTAAGAGGAGTGTAGGGAAGAGGGTGGGAAGCGGGGCGAGTCGGGCGTGTAGATGAGAGGCGGCATCCCGTACGTGAGAGACAAAGTTGGGCGCGGATAGGCGAGAGAGGACGTGATGCCCTAGACGGGTGGCGAGTGGCGAGCCGCCAAATGTTGTTCCATGGGAGCCTGTTATACAAATTGTGTAAGCGCCAAAGTACCGAATGGAAAAATACAGAGGAAGACCCACCAATTGCGATATGCGGCGCGAACTTCTCTCGGAGCATGATGGCTCCAATCGGGTAACCGTTGGCGAGTGGCTTGGCCATGGTCACTATATCCGGTTGACAGTCCTTGGGATACGATGAGTGGGCCCAAAGCGTTCCAGTGCGATATAAACCGCACTAGAGAAAGGCAGGCACCTACTGTCAATCATCAGCCTCTCCAGATCCAATGATTGCACGCACCTGGATCTCATCAAAGATCAAAACTGCGCCGACCTCGTCACATCTCTTCCTCAAAGCCCTTAACCACTCCAAATTCGCAACGGCCAATCCACCCTCTCCCTGGATCGGCTCCACGATGACACCACACGTATCTTCTCCGATCAATTTCTCCAGTCCTTCAACATCGTTCAGTTCACCGACATCGATACCAGGTATAAGCGGCTCGAATGGTTGTTGATACTTCGGATTCGGGGTCGCTGACACTGCGCCCATGGAACGCCCATGGAACGCGTTGGCGAAGCACGCAATCCGGTACTTCGGGCATGCTTGAGTGGTTGACGCATTCGGTGCGTCCGTAGACGGTGGCGTCCAAGCTTGACCTAGAGTCTTCTGAGACCAAACCTCTTTCCCAATCTTTCGAACGAACTTGAACGCTCCCTCGTTCGCCTCAGTCCCAGAGTTCGCAAAAAACACCTTCGCTCCATCTTCGCCATCCTTGGATAATCCAAGCCCTCCTTCCCGCTTGGTCACCTCGACGATCAACCCAGCCAAACTCCCAGCCCACTTGTTCCAGAACACATTGCTCGTGTGCAAGAGCGTTGCTGCCTGCTCGCCCATCACCTGAGCGAATTCGGGGTCCGCATGGCCGAGAGCGTTGACGGCGATACCGGAAGTGAAGTCGAGGTATTTTCTCTCCTCGACATCAGCTGTCTTCGAATCGGAAGTAGGGACCGTATACACCCAAGACCCTTTGCCGTGCGATAATACAAACGGAGGTCTAGCGTAGACCTGTAGGACATTCTTGGGGGAAGCTGAGGCGGTGGGAAGTGCACCGTCTGGATGGGTAACGGACGTGTATGCCGTGCAAGGAGCCTCCGTTATTATGTGAAAAGGTCAGAAATAAGTAGTGGGAGGTAACACGTGGTCAGGTGAAGCTCACCTTTGTTGAGTTGAGTCTTCTCGTGACAAATCTCGTTGAGGGAGGGAGAGAGAGTGGTTTTCGTGGCAAAGATCGTGAGGCCCGCATTTCGCTTCCTGTTCGGATTCCTGAAGTTGTAGTTCCGTAAGTTTGTTGGGTGTTTAGGTGAGTGTGGAAGTTTAACGCTTCAAATAAGCCAGAGTATGAAGAATATCCTGACGAGTCTCCGAGATCAGATCCTTCGAGAAGAGAGGCGAAGGAGGTTGCGATACGTAAAAGAAAGAGAGGAAGGGCGGTCGTTGAAATTTCATTTCACAGGCAATGAACAACGGACTTAGTGCGTCGATTTCGGCCGACCGTTCCTCAACTGCTTTGCGTGTTGTGACTCTAATAGCTAGTCCTTTATGCGTATAATAAACAGAGTAGATACTTGAGATCCTGAGTTGTTGTATATATCGAAGTTGCCAAGCCTATGAATTCTTGGCATTAGCGATAAGTTGGGTAAGGCACGAGGTTCACTCACATATGTAAGTCAAAGTTGATGTTAGAACCAGCCCACCGCTTTCAGCCTGGTTATTGCGCTCCCATTATTCAATCTCGACCGGTCCTTAACTGACCTCTGCTGTGACTTCAACTCCAGTTCCGTTGGCATCTTCGTCTACAATAATAGTGGCGTTACATAGATCTCTCCCGCTTCCTCATCGAGTTAAAGTAGACTTTAAGCTGAGGCACGCGGACGTCACCAACCCTTTCACTTAGCATGACCGGAGTCCAAACCACTGGAAGAAAAACGCCAGGAAATGTTATAACAGATGGCGCAAACGCTACTCGCTCTGTTCTCATTTCTGGCGTCGAGAATCTGAGGGCATCAATCTCGGCGCTCACCACTGCACCTTATGGCGGATTGCTAGACAACAATAATCCGTCGGTCGGGCTTCCGGGAGGAGACACAGCACTACTATCAATCTAATTGGCAGCTCATTTGCTTAGTGCTAGAACGTACGCTGCTGAGAAGGCCCTGCTCTCAGCTCAATCTGTTTCAGATCAGCCATACATAGCCACATCCCGAAAGCTGGCCACACGCAAAGGGCCAAAGAAGGCAGGGATTTGGAGCCACTGTGTAGAGATAAGATGGAGAAACCTGGGGTGAGCGCAACAACTGATCTCATATAGCGCGATGATATCAAGCCAGCTCCAACCTTATTCCATATGTGGCCTAGACTTATTTAGGGGTGTTGCGAATAGGGCGGAATGAGCACTGGGAAAGCGTACGAACCTTGAAGAACACCCTCAAGATGATCGGAAGTTAACCATTACGGTCATTACCGACGCTTCCTTCCGCCACCACCAAGGATTCGATCTAGCTGCTCTTGCCGACGAGGGGTCTCCTCGCTCAAGGCCGGAGCTATTCACGGCCAAAAAGACCGACCTCTTTACGAGCTTTAGAGATCGACTGGCAGATCACTTCAAAATACCTGCGCAAAACATTCGGTTTTGGATATTGAACGCGAGAGAGAACAAAACAAGACGGCCTGGGACCTTGATACGAGACGAAGACTTGGAGCTTCGTGAGCCTACTCGCTTTCAGTTTCTCTTTGCTTATCTGACATCTTCCACAGTGCTTGGGACGATTCGGCGCAAAAAGGCGGGGAGTCAGGCTGATCTCTGTCTATACCTAAAATTGCTTCCAGAGTCAACTCGCCGAGTGCGTTAAAGTTTAAACATATTTTAACATGTAACTAATGGCATATATTTTATAGGGCATTGCGGCCCCGCCGCCTAATCAAAGGCTGCTCTCCTTCAAGTATTTTAACGCTGAGGAGCAAACAATCACGGGTGCTTTCAAGGTGCTCGTCGACGTAGAACTGGCCATTTCCCATTTGTGTGACATCATATGTAAACGAATGCGCTGGCCGCATAAGATGCAGCTTCGACTATGAGGTGTGTGGGGCAACGTGGGCTACGATCCATCACTCACAACGCTGTCTCCCTATGACTTCCAGGAGATTGCACCCGAAATAATCGTTTCGCTGGATGGACTACCCTCATCTCTGAAAAGCTGGGAACCCGGCACTGGGGACATCATCTGTTCCTGTCTTGAAAGGTCGATAGACGAGTGGGCCTGCTAACTAACTTTGCTCAGCATGGAGATAGTACAAAAACCATAAATTGATATGGTCCTATTTGAATACCGATAGAAAGTTGGCTTTGACGGGGCGCGGTCTGTGTGCAACTCCGCGCGAGTTGTATGCGACCATTCAACACCGAATATCTATTTTTTTCGGGCCTCGATTTCCCCAAGATCGCGTGTCCTTCCAGCTGGATCTTTGCAAGGACATGTCCCACGAACAGGTCAGCAGCACAATCGAACAATTTCATACTCGCTCATCTAAATGTGTCACTATGCGTGAATAGTTTGCGTCGGCAGTGGCTGAGCCACTCCAACACCCTGCGAACAAGATTCGATTCTTTTCTTCAAATTATTAGGATATCCAAACGAGTGGGACCCGTGCCAGACCGTGCAGGAGCTGATTCAGCCAATCTCTGGCCTGCCGGGCCCTGAACCAGTATGAGCTACTGGACATCGGTATTACCAGGCTTCATACTTAGACGTCTGCATCTACTGTACTTGTATTAGTGAGCCGGATGTGAGCCCAGAAGTCCCGCCTCACGCTCAGGCCATTCGATTTTTTCGATGTGTGAGTTTAGCTTACAGGTCCGAGTTCCGAGATCGTCACCCATTAGCACATCAGTTGTGACAGGCTTTCTCGATAGAATTGCTTGGGGGCAGGGTGTGTGTATGTGCGTATGTGTGTGCAGACGAATGTCTGATGTGCTTATAGTATGAGCAACGTAAACTGTACAGCCCATTGTCAGTCCTCCCATTCCATAAAGCTGGGGCAAAGTAGTACACCTTCCCGGACATAGATGATGGAACGGAACGATGAATGTCTAGTAGAATGAGCTACACCATTGAGGACGTAGCTTATACTGTGATTGAGACTAATATTTGGATTCATTATAACATCAAGTCTTCATGGTGTAGTGGTTATCACGTGTCCTTCACAGGTCAGCCCCTGTAGCTCGGACAAGGTCTCCGGTTCGACCCCGGATGAGGACATCTTTTGGTAGTCTATCTAGATGCTCACCCGAACGCGCTATTGTTTTTGGCTGCAGCTTCCTAAATTGAGGGCCGTACGTCTCTATATGACTGACGTAGTGGCTGCCCTGCGATTACTTCTCAGACTCAACCCAATCAGTGATGTGCATATCCGAAGGCATAAAAGGCGCCCACAGATCCTCCCGTCGCATGGCAGCGATACGGCGCAGTGGATGCTTATGATCATCGAAATCATCGCTCGGAGGATAGGCGCATTTGAAGATAGGTATTAATGCAGCAGGTTTCTACACCTCATTTATCCTATATCTATTTCTCTCTCTCTACAGCAGGCCAGTCGAACAGCCGGAGTTGTGATCTGTGCGGCCATAGGGAAATCCCCGGGTCTCCGTCCGTTTCAATTCTGACCCAATATTTGCACTTCCCAGCCACGGCCGAATTGCATGCACTTCTCCTGCTCTGATCATTAACATCCGACGGGTAGACTATCAGTCGGAAAGCAGCTCATCAGACGCGAATGGTATGACTCTCGGTTTGCGTATTCGGTCTCAAAATGGTTCATTGACCCGAATTTCATATCATACAGCGCGACGTGCGCACACTTCATGCGCAGAGCCTCGTCATCTGCTCTGAAACTCCTTCACTTCGATCAGTCACGGAATCCATGTATTGCGAGCCGTCAATTCCTTACTGCTTCCCGCTACTCTTCGGCCACTGCCTGCATTATGCGCCACAAAACGGATATGGGACAGGATTATCATGGTCGAGGCTTCAACCAGCAGACGCCTGTCCTTCCGTATACTTCTCGCCAAAGCCCCATTCCAATACTCGGAGTGTCAAGTACAAGCCTACCAGACGATTACCGGCCCAGGACAGAGAGAGTGATCAAGCAGGCAACCTCAGCGACAGGCCAGTCAAAGTGGCCGTCCTCAGAGGACAAGCATGCTTCATCTGCACCCAACGTCATCCCAAACGCAAAGGGCGAACAAGACCGCCTGTCAGCTCCCGATCCCGGCCAGAATCGCCAGCCCTCCAAACCGGCTTGGAAAACTCGCAAGCGACGAGACCCTGCGTCAAGAAATCGTCGCCTTCTTCCTCTAGCTCGCGCTCTGAAAGATGGGGCCACCGAGCGAGCTTGGGCGGCCTATCAGGAACTTCGCGCTCGCGACAGCGATGCGATTCAAGACGATCACCTACATACCCTATTCGCTCTATTGACAACGAACAGCCCAGTTATAACGCGGACGATTTACGATCGTCTCCACGATATTATTCATATTCTTTGTCACAGAGGTCCTGGGCGTGTCAGAGAATGGGAATGGAACGCGTTGATGAGTGCTGCAGCGAAAGGTTTCAGGACGACCACCAAGGCAGACTATCAGTCTGCTGTCACCGTTTTGGAGGAGTGGGTGAAGGAAGTGGAAAGAGACAGGCAGTCGAAGTCATCTCAGTTGAAAGCTGGCCAACCTGGAGCTGGAGTCGGAGCTCAGAGAGGAAAGCATTCACAGACGTCGGTCGTACCCACTACCGAGCCCAAAGTAGCAAAGCTCGTTCCTACCATAACGACCTTCAACATCCTTATCAGCATTGCTTGCCACACCCACGACTTCAAGCTCGTTCAAGATGCGTACCTACGCTGGAGACTGCATCGACCTCACCTGCACGCCGACCGATACACGTATCTTCCGCTAATCACATGGCGCATTCGCAAACACAAGCTGCACAAGGTCCCCGCATTGGTGGAGCAGATGGTAAAGAAGCGGTTCGGCATCGGGATCGACGGCGTGAACGCCATTATATGGGCATACGCCCGGTTACGCGACGCAACCACCGGGTCAAGAGCAGGCCCCGATGTCGCAATGGAGATCTACGATTTCCTCTTAGAGAACGACCGCCGCAGGACTCTGGTGGCCCATGATCCCCGTTCTTCATCCTTATCCAAACTTCGACGTGCAAGAACTTCCGACTTCCTTTATAATCCCATCCTTGGCATCCCAAAACTAGTCGAAACACTTCGACGCGTTGTCCCAGATTACAGAACCCATATCATGATTATTCAACATTACTCCTACCGAGGCGACCTCAGTACTGCTCTACGAGCTTTACAGAACCTCCTCGATCTGCTCAATCGTGAGCAAGACCTGAAGTCGCCGAGTGACCGCTCAATGGGGCCATTTATCTTCCAGGAGCCCATCGAGGGTCAGCTCATGAGCGCTTTCCGGGGTCTGTTCAAAGCCTTTGCGAAGTATGGACCTAGGGGTACAGGGAGAAGTCTGAGGACGCATCATCCCCTGTCTCTTCAGGAAGCGACCACTATGGGCGTCCAGTCGAGTGTTACCCAAGGGGATCCTTCATCATTACCCTTCCATTCGGCTGTGACTGATGTCCCCAACCAACAGTTTACGCTCAACGCCCTCCTCTACGTCTTTCACACATACATGCAGCTTAGCTCCAGCCACCCATTTGCCTCTTCCCGTCGGCTTCCACCCGTTTCCTTTGTACGCGACATTTTAATGGCCTTTACGCACGCTGGGTTTGGGGACAACCTTTTGGCGAATCGGGAGCTTATGAGAAGCGTATGGCAGAAAGTTGTTCGGGACCGATTGGTAGTGTGTGGTGATGAATGGGAGCAGGTCAAGAATATCTGGGTTTGGAAGAAAGTTCGGAGGGATTTCCGGATTGATCTGACGTGGGAGAGGTTCTCGGAGAACGAGGATGTAGATGCAGCTTCAGATTCGATTGAGAGGGAGGTGGGCCCGTCCCCTGTGCTAGAGAGGCGTCGTGTTTCCGGATGATACATTGTGGTTGGGGAAAGCTTTTGTGTGCCGTGTATCTGTTGATATGTTTAGCCTGCTTACATGCGGTGCTATCATCGTTCTCGCTTCGCAGAAATTCGCCGGAGATCGAGTAAGTTCAAGGCAGTCACGGGTTTCTCACACCGGTCAACATCCGCGTTTCCCTCCCCTCCGCCGCATTCCCTCTCGTCTTTCCTATCTTCCTTCCGTTCCTGATGTCGGACGAGTGTACACAGGAACACTGTTTTTATGCATTTGACGCCTTGTATTGTCACTTGAACCCGTCAGCTAAGGCGATCCAAGCCGATTTTCCAGATGCGAAGTACCCCCTGTTCGTCACTTGGAACATCTTCAACACGAGGTCATCATCACCCAGATTGCGTGGATGCATCGGTAGCTTTCAACCCATGGATCTTAAGTCAGGTTTGCAAGAGTACGCCCTTATAAGGTGAGGGATTGAATCCACAGACATAGTTGGAAGCTCCCTTTGCTGACTGACTGATCCGCTTCGGTCGTGCACCAGTGCTCTTAATGACAGTCGATTCCGACCCATCCAGTCTCATGAACTCAGCAAATTGGAATGCGGGTAAAGAAAGCACACATGCGATTGCTTCCTATATGCGAATCCTTCGTATGTAGGTTGCCGCAGTAAATCCCCATTCCTAACATAGCCCATTCTCTTTCTCTATTTCAGCGTGTCTCTTCTTACGGACTTTCAAGATGTCCCAACCTACCTCGACTGGAACGTCGGACAGCATGGGATCTATATATCTTTCCCACATCCATCAACGTTGGTGGTCATGCCGTCTTCGTCGGGAGACACTACACCGTCGTCGGCGTCATCATCAAACCTGAACCTCGTATCCACGAGGAGGAGTCGTACATCAAGGATCAAAGAATCCCTCACTGCGACGTATCTTCCCGACGTCGCTCCAGCACAGGGATGGACCAAGACAGAGGCGGTAGACAGTGCGATCCGGAAGGCAGGTTGGGATGGGAAGATTACGGAAGAGATTAGACGGAGTGTGAAGATGCGAACGTACGAATCGAAGAAAGCCGAGGTTACTTGGGACGAGTACTGGGCTTGGCGGCTAAGCAAGGATCCCGCCTCATCTAGCGCACTCTATGGGGCTATGGGCTGATTGGGATTTTTCTTTCAAGTTCTCGAACTCGAACACACCCCAAAGAACTGCATTATTATCTGAATGTAACATCGACATTTAAAGGACTCTTCAATCCAGATATGTCAATTGTAGGAGGAGAACGGTGTCGGTTTGTCAAGAAAGAAGGCGTAACTTAGTAGATAATTCGCCCTACCACCGCTTCTCTTCATGCGGAATGGGATAATCTATCCTGTTGGCGGCCCCGGTTCCCGCTCCTCAGCAATAATTAACAAGGCGTCGAACATACTGTATCTTGTGTCGGAATGGAACGATCACAACGATTTACTAATAGCCAGCTTTGAGTGAGAATATAATTGGATACGATATCGATAGATTAATAAGGCCAAAGGCAATATGATACTTCATCATCATGATATTGATCGTGAATGGAGACAAGTCGAGAGGGAACTGCAAGACTCAAAACCTGTTGGGCCGTTGCGGTGGCTCGTCCTCGTCCTCCGATTCATTTTCCACAGAAGTTGGTGGACGCGGGTGGTAGCGAGGGAGACTATCTAAGGGTCGCGTAACGAAGAAGCCATTCTGCGCGGCTCGCTTCTCTCCCTGTCTAGCGAATCCATACCCAGTGCCAACACCCCTCGAGCTCGCTGTCTTCTGACCCATCTCGTCTGTGGACTTGTAAGTGACTCCAGTATTTGACCTTCCCAGTCCACCGGCCTTCTCGTTCCCATTGCTAAAGATCGACCCCTTGGAGGTCTGGAGTGGCCTGATCTCTTGCCCGAATACTCGGACTGAAGTGGGCAACATCTCCTGCGCTTTCGCGTTGCGGAAGGAAAGGATCGACCGTTTCTCCTTGATGGAATCCCTGAAGACAAGGCCGAGGAGGATGTTGAAGCAACCGATGACAAAGAGGAAGAAGCCTGCGACTAATGGGAAGTCGTCGACGTGATGGGAAAGGATAGATGCGGCGGTGATCCATTGGATACCTCCGAGGATGCCGACACCAAAGTTTCGTCCGAGGATGGGGAGGTAATCTTCAAAGAATTTGTTCGGCCAACCGACTTCGGAGAGGATCATCATGATGGTGGTGGCGATGATGAAGAGGCGGTTGACGACTGCCCAGAACGCGCCGGCGGGCTCTGAAAGGGAAAATAATATTGAGTTTGTATTTCTATAGTTGATGGGTGAGCTTAGGACGCACGATTTGGGACTGTGGAGTCCACGAAGTAGTCGCAATCGAAGGTTTCAATGTTGCCGCTAGCATCTGTACTGGTCAGGGTCGAATTTCCGCGCTTCACCGCTTTGATATCTCTACACGAGGCCAATCTAGTCAGAACTCAAATGCCGGGATCAGAGATGTAGGGCGGACTCACTCGACCATAATAAGAATATTAGAGCTGAATACCAGCAGCAGGGCAATGATAGATAGGATACGGACGGCATTGAGGGACAAGAACAAATAGGCACGGGGCGGGAGCATGATTGTATTGGCTTAGGGAGAGACGATGGTGATAGTAGTGATTTATGGAAACAAGTCAGAGTGATCAAGTGTCCAGCACTGGTAAAAGAGAGCAGTGTGTTTACGAGGTGAAGGGAAAGGAAAATGAAAGGTCGTAAAAGAGGAGGGAAGAGGAGGGGTTAAAATATCGGACCTCTTTATCTGCGCCCTTATATACAGACATGCCTGGGCCGCACAAGCCGAGTGGGGGTAGTGAGTGTTTGGTTTGGCCCGTGGTTCATTTCATTGTTCGATGGGCCATTGTGTCTAGAACCCTGAGGGAATTGAACATGCCTTTGTCTACCCTGTCAACCCGCCCTCACCAAACGATTCACGATTGTCGGCTTCGAAGCTGTACTCTGTGTTGACGTTGTCAAGGATATCCGCTTTCGCATGAGCGGCAGGGTGTTATTGGTACCCGTGAGTTCAGGAGACGTGATACTACGCCTTCGAAGATCTACGGTCCCCCAGCCTCTAGAAAGGGAGCATGGTCGGTTCGCTCGGAGATCGCGAGCTTGTTTGTATAGAGCTAAGGAGCTTCTTAATAGAGTTGCTATAGTGTCTTATTGCCTCGTTTTCTTTTAATACTGGCCCATTTCGGTGAATACGTCGATCATTGAACTTCGAATTTGACCCAGCAGTTCAACTCACGCCGTTACGTTTCCAAGACATCCTGTCATGCCATCAACTTTGGAAACGCCTAGCGGCATGCTATTTATAGTAGTTTAGGTTTTGTACCAGCAGCTCCAATAACGTGTGGCATTTCGCTTCAATAGAATCAATCATCCTCTTCATCCCAATCTACGTTCTCAAGCGCCGCTTCCCCAGCGTCGTGTAATTTGTCTAGTCCACTCAACTTCTCCAGGTATCCCAATTCGTTGAAGACTTTTAACAACATCGGGAACCTTTCCTTCTCGTACGCAGTGAGAATCTGGACTCGGTGATCAAAATTAGATAGGGTCTCTTGGACACCGCGCAAAACAAGATGGAAACACTCACCGGTTCACTGCAGCCTGTGCAATTACCAAACGCCCCGCCCGTGATCAGCATTGCATTGAAGCGTGCAAGATATCCCCTGAGCTGGTGAGGCACTATTCCTAGAACGGTGCTGTAATCCTCGCTCTCTGGAGGACGCTGCTGGGAGGACGCGTCGCTAGTAGGTGGTGGAGGCGCTGGCGCGTTGATTCTTTTGGTTCGAAAAGCGGTGAGTGTACGCCGAGATAGCTGGGAGAAGTAGTCTTAAAGGTAAACGCTTACCCTTTCGGATGCTGAAGCACAGACACGAGCAGTTCGACCGCCGTTGCGGAAGCGATCGCGGCCAGGCCGGGTCTCGTCACTGTACACATTTGATCTAAAGTTTGATCTTTTAGACTCTGGAAAATTCGAGAGAACAAGATCTTTCTGTCAGAATTTCCTCGCGAAGCAATTATCTCGACCTACGTCCGCAGGCGCAACGATGTCATTGCAGTAATAGCAGCCGAGCCTAGTTGTGCCTGTCGTGTTTGTAGCCGTCGATTCACGTGCTCCGTGCCTCATCACAAGATATGTATCGAATCCAAGCGCGCAGTTGACAACGATCTACAGGGCATCAGATGATCGGTTATCACGCTAAGCTAGGGCGATGGTTGTACTGACTTTGCCTTTGGCAGCGCCAAGAACTGTCGGTAGCCATCGACTTTCCCTGGAGTCCATCAGAAGGAACATGGCGTCGTGATCATCTACGAGTTTCTCCAGCTTCGCAACGTCAAGTTTGGCCTGCTCCACGCTTTGCGGTGGAATGGGATGACCGGGCATTGGGATGGATAGTTCATGACCTTCGGCGTCCTATAGAATCCGGTCAAATGAATTTCCCGGCAACACTAGAGCATCCAAGACCAAGTAAAAAAGAACCTACGATGCCGGGGAAGATCTTCTTTAGACGAGCAGCGGCCGCTGCTGCTTTCGGTTTTCCACCATCTAAACAATCCTCAAACTCGAAAAGAGGTTGACGGACGGGATTCGAGAAAGAAACACGCGCCGAGTCGACAAGAGTGATCTTGCGGACACCCCATGCCTTTCGATATATTCTGTCAGCCAAACTCTTGTTTGCCAGTCAAGTGATACCAGTTTTACCATGAGCGTCCTCGCCACGTAGCATCCTAAAGTTCCCGCGCCGAGGAGTAAGACCTTGGTTCCGGAGACCTTCTCCAAGTCGAGGCCAGGAAGCACCCTCCATCGCATAAGCTTCAGGTTCAAATCGACCGCCTGATCTGCGAGTCTATGAAAGACGGTGGGAGTCAGAAGCGGGAAGTTTTGGTTCCAAGACGCACTATGGACCTTGCTGGGTCCATCATCGGTGCCAAATCTGCCATTCTCGGACCGAGTTTACCCGCCGCATTCCTTTCCCATCCTAATGCAGCAGGGATGCCCTGGTGAGACTGTGCGTCTGGGCTGGTAGGCACGTAGGTCTTGATGAACAAACTCCGCCATTTGGTTTCCCCATCGGATGGCACGACCTCATCGCGCCAAGAAATAACGTTGAGTGGTGTTGTCTCTGATAGCGCTGCTACAGAGGCGTGTTTCTGCTGGATGTATGTGAGGATATTGCGAAGTGGCCAGCCGGCGTAGCTCGCATTAGCCGAAGGATCGGAGAAGATGATTATACGCTGATGATAAGGTAATCCATAAGTTATCGCCTTCTCAAGTGATAATATCTAGTTCCCACCTGATGAGCCGGTGTTCCCACGAAGAACTCACTGAACTTCTCTAGAGGCGCCGTTTCGTAGTTGCTTGGGTCGTTGGCTGAGGGCTTGGCGAGTAAGGATGCAGCAATGCTTTGTGGAAGGCTTGATGCCTTGGTCGAATGAATAGCAGAGTGTATTCCCTCAAGCTAGTGCAAAAGCCTCACGTTAACGCTAGATTCGGAAGTTGGATTTGAAACACGTACGCCCTTGGATGGGACTATCTCGGTGGCAGGTGACCATTCGCCAATCTTCTGCCAGGGAGGAGTGGAGGTAAACGCCGGAAAGGCAAACCAGTAGTAGTACTTGTACTTCTTCAGATCCGCAAAGGTGATGAGGACGAATCGAGATAAATGAGAAGGGTCCCCTGTCTCATCCATGGACGTCCACATCTGAGAGCCATCGTTCAGTAGTCGAAGCAGGTTCTTATTAATATATAGGGTACCTGTTTGGCTCCTTCGTTAAAGATCTCTTGCTTATTGGAGTTCTTAAAGTCCTCGATGGTATTGAAATTCTTCAACGTGCCACGAACGATAACGGAATGCGGCGGAGGTCTGGGGAGTAATGTTGATCAGCAGATCGCAATCAAAGAAGTTTGGCGACTAACTTGACATCTTCTTGTTTGCAAAAGGCATCTCCGCCAAGGATTAAATTGCAGCCAAGTGCAACCTCCAAGCCCGTTTCACGATCCGTTACCGCACGCCCGATAGAGTAGCTCCCATAGATAGGCAAGGAATCCTGCGAGAGCTTCAATACGTCGATCTTGAGCTTTGTCAATTCATGCCAGAACGCGGGTTGAACGATGGAGGAGAAAGGGGTGAATTGCATGACCGAGCTTGCGGTTGAATCAGATGCCATAGCTGCTTTGATTGCGGGTTGCTGGGTGGAGTGTACAAGACGTGTCTATACACCCCTCTCGATTAGTGGTTGATGTCTGAGTCACGATTACGTGATCAGTCTTCGTCTGATATGGAAGGACGAAGAGTGTTTAAGGCACGATGTGCAGCTGCACTGAGGATGTGTGACTAGAAAACGAGGCTACTGCGGCTCCGAGGGAAGCGTTTAGTGACTATTGGAGTAGGTGAAGCTCATTCTTAGTCTCTGAATAATAATCTCGCTATATAGAGCAAATTAATTTCCATTTCCCAACCAGTTAGGTTGGTGCACCGGGGGCTCGGTGGTTGAGCAGGGGATTGCAGTGCCTATGTAATACCATCCCAAGGTCACCGGTTCGACCCCGGTTCGGTGCTATTTTTATTCTCTTTGCTCTGGCACCTTAGGTGTGTTACCAATGTTGGAATACATTAATGATTATTAATCAGGTTATCACTGCTGACAAGGGTTTGTGCAAATTTCTTTTCTACATGATCACCATTTGATTGATAGTTCACTCAAATGGGCTCTAATTTTACTCCAGGCCCTTAGTAAGAATTATATCTAGTACACTACAGTAAATTGAGCTGTGCTAAAAGGGACAAGGGATCAAGATAAAGAAAATTCAACCTTCTGTGTATATATCACTGATCTCATATACCTTTGCATGCCCCCTTTACAGAATATCCTTTGATAGGTCAAAGTTTTGTGTCTCAACCTGGCTATCACTACATTAGAAGTAGACAGGAAGATGCCAGGCTCCACTCACTCACCCAAGAATTGATATAATTCACTAATAACAATGTGGTATAGCAGACAATATGCAGATATTTCAAGAACATTTCAAGTCATGAGCCATACAAGACTCATAGGCATCATACTTACTCTCCTTCATCCACTGCCTTTTCAACCTTAACTTCTCCTAAGTCACAGAAAAGTCATCCTTGTCATCTTCATTGCTTGATGTCTGATCTGAATTGTTCTGCCATGGTACATCATTCTCCAGGTCCTTGTTATCACTGTGTCTTAGCTGCCTGGCAATTGCAACCCAGGCAGAGCTTATACCTGTTGTTCATGAAGCTTGATTGGGCTGGCAGGGCTTTATGAACAGGCTCTGATGTGTGAAGGTAAAATGGCTGGCAAACTCTGGGGAACAACAGGATTCAGGATTGTTTTGGCTTTCTTCAACTTGGCAGGGCTATCACACCCAGGGCCACCATTTTGTTTCTGTGACCTCACTTTGAATGGTTCATTGGAGGGGCCAGCTGCAGATACACTATTGTTGATAGAGTTGCTGTTTGGTGATATAATCTGGGGTGCTTTCTTGCACCAAACCTTTGACCCAGATGGCTGTGCTGACAGCCTGTTGCCCTCCAAGACCAGGTCCTCAGCATCTGGAGTTGGGATCACATCAGGGTTGTGGCATCCCTTATATTAGTGGACAATATGTGTGGGGACATCCTTGACATCCTTGGGGCAATGTGTGAGTAGGGGTGTATTTAGCTTGATTTGATTAAGCAATCTAGAAAATAAATAACACACCAGATTTTATTATCACAGATCTGCTTCAAGGTCCCCAGCCCTTGAAAGACCCCTCCTGCCTTATATAGGCATTGGAAACCACAGTCCTCATATGGAAGGAGGACATCACTGAGTTTGTGAATAGTCATATCAAAGCAGTAAAGCTCCAGTGGATGATGTTCATTAAACCTAGCAGTCACAGGATGGAAAAAGACATGTTTGAGGTTGCAACATGGGATTAAACATTGGTCAAAACAATGAAAAAATTACCCCATTAGGAAGGTGACTTGCTCCATTAGGAAGGAAGCACTTATGTTTTGACCAGTGTTTAATCCCATGTTTTGAGACTAAACATGTCTTTTTCCACCCTGTGAGTGGGTATAACAGAAAGATGTCAGTGAAAAAAAAAATCAGATCCATGGGTTATTCACTTATATGTGATTCTTTAAGTGGTACTTGTCCCAAAGTTTTGGCTCAGAGCCATCTTCAGGATTGTGACACTTAGGACATGGATGTTGCACACCTATCCACTAAAAATAAAGCATGTAAAGAACAATCAATGCAAGCAAGTTAAAAAAGTTGGTGTACATACCTGATCACTGGCCACAAGATGGATGAGGTGTGTCTGATACCCAATCAGGAGCTCTTCAAATGAGAAGTCACCTAGGGCATCAGTAAGCTGCTTTACCTGGCATGTATCAAATGGGCCAATGATCAATTCATCTCCCTAAGATCTGTTGCTGCTGGCATCAACAGCAACATCATCAGCAAGCCCCTGTTCCTTTCCCTTGCTTTTCTTCATCATCCTCATGTTGTCAGCATCTACACCATGCTTCTCCAGCAGTTGGGGTTTTAGCTGGCTCAACATGGGACCACCAACGCCTTCCCACAAGAGTCCTCCACATTCATGTTGTTGAGAAAGCTTTCCACTAAGTCTGCAACATCTTTGTTGCCACCTTCATCTGTGTCTTCATCACAATCTTCACTGCTATGTGAGTTACCAGTGTTGCTGGCTGGGGTGTCATTTGATTGGTTTGCTCTGCTCACTGGTGATAGTGGAATTGACAGGGTATGTGGCATGATTGCTGGGGCTTCCTTTAAGAGTGATGCAGTGGCCAGGTATGATGATGTGTGTCATGATTGTGTCCTTACAAGTTTGCTAAGTCCTTACTTTGAACTCTATTATCTCATGTTCTGTTTCAGGTTATATCTATGTTGACCATAACATTGTACTTGGGGTTTACTTGCATGTTGATGTTCTCTCTGATGATTATGCATCTGTTCTCTGATGTTCTCTCTGATGCTTATGCATCCTTTCTCTGATGTTCTCTTTGATGCTTATGCATCCTTTCTCTGCATTGTGCCAGATTGTATATAACAGATGAAGTGAGGAGGTCTTGTTCCTCACTTCACCTCCTGTATTCTCCAGCCCTAGTCTGTAGTGACTTCTCTATTTAATTGTCATAGTCTCACAGTCCACACACCAAGTGTCCTGCTTGCATCACATCCACATGCCCACATTCCACAGCCACAGTAACCCTAGTTGTGACAATGTGTTACCCTTTACATATGCACAATTGACTGCCTTTCCCTTTTTGAAGGATAGTTTAGTCTGTAGCTTTTGTTTTAGAGCTTCCTTTGCTTTGCAATATCCATTTGTATTTTATTTAAAAGCATCAAGAAGCTATATTTAAGTGGCCTTCAGTTATGAGTTATTTGATATGAAAGTGGAATTTACTCACAGGATTTTGAACAGCAGCTGTGCCCCACCCAGGCAGAAGGGCAGCTGGAGCCACATCCTTGGGGATCAGCTGGCTAAGCAATTGGTCATGTGTTGTCAAAGAAAAGTATCATTGTGTGACCTTCTCACTCATGGCTTGGACAACAGCAAAGGGTACTTCCTTTACTGTGTAAAGCACCAGGATGTCAGGGTCTTCCAATCTTACTCATATGAGCTGCCTTCTCCAGAGCTGCATTGTTAAGAGTTAGCTTCCTGCTAGACTCTGGTATGCATGACTGTGCTAAGGGTGCCAACCAGGGGTACTTACTGATGGCTATGGACTGCTTGTGGAGATGGATAAGAGAGGATGAAATTGAAAGTGCTAGATTACAAACAGGTGTTTGTGATGGGGAATCCTACAGCATTCCCCTTGCTCTTTAAATACTAAATTCCAAGGAATCTTCCAGAACATTCTCCTAATGTCCTCCTAGGGCTGACTGATCCTTCCACCATGCTGACTGAGCTTAGACTTGCAAACCACTTAGATCTCCTAAGAGAAGTTTCCTACAATGGTTTGGTGATCCCTGAATACTGGT
>WSUE01000168.1:0-81661 GCA_019633535.1 Tulasnella sp. JGI-2019a
AACATGTAGAAATGTTGGCTTTCCAAGGCGCGCAGGTAGAATGAACAAACATAACAAATGTTGACTTGGGGACTTGGTGTGCTTTGCAAGGTTGAATGTAAACCAAAGGGCACTTGCTTGGTGTGGAGTTGCATAGGGCAAATGTAGGCGATGAGGGCAAATACAATATGACACTTCTTGGCACACATGTAGAACTTGAACATTACCCCAGTTAATGGTGACTTCCTCTCCACATGTGTAGATATTTGGGCATGTTGAAATGTTGGCTTTTCAAGGCACATGGGTAGAATGAACAAATATAACAAATGTTGACTTGGGGACTTGGCACATTTTGCAAGGTTGAATGTAACCCAGTGGGCACTTAACTGGTGCATAGGGCAAATATAGGTGATAAGGGCAAATACAATATGACATGAAATCAGCTCATACCAGGTTGGAATTTGCCTCACCCCTGGGATTTGCCTCATTGTTGTGCTGCAGATTGATATTGATTGTATGGATGGGAAGCTTTGCCTTAGCCTAGTGGACCCAATTCAGTTAGCACTATTTGAATTGAGAATCTAGTGATTAGCTCTTACTAGTAGAGGTGTCTTATCATCTGGGTGCTGCTTCCCATCACAGATATCCTGCTTCACTGTTTACATATTATTCACCAATTCAACAACAGAGGGTCATGGTATTTACCAGAATTCCAATTGCATTATCTTTATCACCCTGCTCACAGTGGTTTTGGTTTGTTGAAGAGGAATGTGCATCTGTTGCATGAATCTCACAGGTGATGCCTCTGTCAGAGGTGCTCACTTCAGTCTAGAAATGAATCCATGAGCAGTTCCTCAGTGCTTATGCACAGATGCATTAGGAATGGACTCATACCTGCTTATCTAGTATCAAGTAGGACATGGTGCTAGGCCTGAAAGGTAGGTACAGTAGACTGGGAAGTGGTGAAAGATTGATGTTTTTGTTTGGCTGCTGCATACATAACCACAGCATCTCTTTTAGGTAACAGAAGCTCGTGACACAGGGTGTCGTAGTGGTTGATCGGTGAGAATCGTGCTGACTAACCACAACACGAGATCTACTTTAAAAACTCAGGCGATCTTTTAAACTCTCCCACAGATATGCTAGAACAATCCCATGCGCGTACATGTTATGTCATTGATGCAGCTATTCCAAACATCTTGACATCACTGTTTGAAGCCAGCCATGGCACTCACTTGGACGAGCATGGCTTTATGACCTTCAAAATGGATGTGTCCACGACTTGGAGGCATCGTCATCTCACCTGTGAGAGCCAGCTATGGGTTGTCACGTGTACATATATATATATATTCGTCAACTTGGTTACATTCCGCCCTCGCTACACTTGTCCAGATTCATCACTCGGCACTCCTCGAATCCCTGATATGTGCGTCCGTGACATTGATCGCCCTCCAGTCACAGTGACCCATTACTCGAATAAAAAACTCTGAAGACGCCTCCCTTGTTCTGACTTGGTTATTCCTCTAGTGATCCGCATGACCGCCGAGATCGCTCTTTCGGCATAATCCCGTCTCGACGTACCCCTTTCCAGCACGCCAACCAAAACACGCTACTATCCGAAAATGGCCCACACAGTACAGGGCGATACATCTTTCGTGCGATAGGCGTCTAGAGCAATCACAGGGTGTGGATCAGAAACTGAATCCAGTGGTTTATGAGTTTGTACTTAACAATTATGATGATGTGATAGTCCCCCTTCTACGCCACATCCATGCGTTTGCCATCTGTAGGAAATGGTGGCTGTTTGGCGCTCCTGAGTCAAGGTTATGCTTCTGGAGCACACTTTACGCATTCTAGTTCGTCGGTGCGTGTTCTGAGAGCGAAAAGGGAAAAAAAAAAGGCTACCCTCCGTAAATCAACTATGCAGATGGCCCTTCTTATTCGAAGCCTACATCGCCGATATTAACATGAAATCCGCAGTCGTCAGCATCGCCACAGGCTCCTGGATGCACAATCGCGTCGCCTCACTAATGCATGTCCGTTGAGGTCAAGGAACTTCCGTTCTCTCGTGTCAATAACGACCCCGAAATAACTTATAAGAAATCCGAGAACATGTTCGAACTCGGCCCGATAAGCAAGTGCTCTGAGAAAGTGCCTCAGATACACCATCTGTTGTTGAGAGCTTCACAATCACAGTGGAGTATTCGTGTTTAGATAAAACTTCACCCTCCACATATTCATTTAGAAACTACAATTATACGCCCCATTGCAATACAGAAGTATAGATCCGATTCCTACCTTTACGCCCGCTTCGGTGGCGTCGTCGTCGTTCCATCCGCGTTGTATTCGAGAATGTCATAGTGTCCCGGCCTAGTCGTTGCATGAAGCAGTGAGTTAACGATAATAGAGACACCGGAAAGGAGCAGCAGTAGAATGGAATTGAACTTTACCTGAATAGTAACGTAACAGGCTTTGCACCATCGTCCTCAGCATCTTCCACCGGTTCGAACTTGACAAAGTCCACGGTTCCCCCGGTCCCTGTGCTTCCATCAAGATACGCCACATGTACGTTGATAGAAAGCGCACGGGTGAGTGCAGTAATCTGTGGATGATCTGATTCGAGGGCGGCAGTCCGTTAGGTTTCAGAGCGGCCCGCTCGACATGGTCACAAGCGGTACGTACCGGCCTCTTTCCCAGTTGCTTCTACCTGGGTCTCGCAAAACGTCCGGACGCTGACCGGTTCGAACGTATCTGGGTTGAAAAGGAAAGGCTCGAATGATTCGGGATCGGCACGGATCTGTGCTGAAGTGACGAGACGGAGGAACACCACGACAGAGTTCGACACTATTGAAATGTATCATATCAAATTAGTTGCTCGATGCAGAAGGGAGATCATTTCTACTAACATTCCGGAGTCTGGAAGAACTTTAGAAGGCCTGTCTCATCCAACGTCTTGCCATATTCGTCAGGTTTGACGACACTGTCGATAGCATATACGAAAGTGTCATAAAAGTCCTCGTACTGCGATCAAAGGAATATTTCATATTTTAAGTGTCATGAAAAAAAAACTATGATTTGCATGTATCAACTTACAACCATCTTCTCGAAACCTGCCAGCTCGAGTAACGGAAGGGAGCGTTCCAATATCGAGCGGGCGGTGGCCACGGCCAGTCCTCGGTCCTGCGCGTGGATGAGCCTTTCGACGTATGCATAGGCCAAAGCTATAGAAATCCCGTCAGGATGCCTGGTATTACGACTGCGAAACAGAGTGTCCCTGCTCACACCGGTAAAAACAGTCTCCGTCGCCTCGAGTACGCCGCATTCCATGCCATCCTTGACTTTGCAACCAACCGATCTTCTCGCGGATGGCTTGATTGCCATGCTCGTACTCGGCTCGGAGGACGGAGATATCGAGTGCAGCAGATATGAGAGGCTATACATCATGGGACTAAAGTCAGGGATCACGTTTGTAAAGGAGGAGTGAAAGTGGTTATGTACTCGTGTGTTGGCTTGTTCCTCCTTTAGTTGTTGCGTCAGGACGCTAATTTCGTGCGCTGAGAGCGAGGTCAGGGCTAGAACAAAGGCCGCATATCAGAGCAAAGCCAGTAGACACGGTGTCCAGGGACTGACATGTGGTCTCATCAAATTGGAATTCCTGTCGTTGAGGTGGGACAAAGGCCTCTTGAGCTGACATCCGTGGATGACCACCGTGGTTGCCAAAAATGTTCAGCATCGCATGGGTGACGGAAGACAACATCCGGTGATGATGAGCGGCCATAGCATGGTCCGTTGTATAAGAGTCGACATCGTGGTCAAAGCCGAAGTGGTGCATTAAAAATAACGATAGGAGTGAAGGAGTACGATCAGATTATGGATAGAAGGGAGAGTGATAAGCGATGCCTGTGGTGCGCGGCTATATACTGACTCTGGGTGGAAGTAGATGGTACTGGGAAATTGTCTGGACCTGGTCCGATGGCTGTTGCGGGTGTCGGTGGTGGTGCGGAGAGGACGGGTGTAGGGCTTGGTGTGGTGCGTGGGGGTATGGACACCATTTCAATCCGCAAAGGGGTGCTCTTATAGAATCTGATGGACTGTGCTTGCGTAGGCTTTTAATCAAGAGGACGCGTAAGGCTGTGGTGACGGATGTGTTTGGAGAGAATGAAAGGGTTAGATGACTAAGTCCGTGATATGCGACGCGGCCGGAGTACCCGCGGCAAACCGCCGCATCGCAGCTGAGATTCGCGTCAACCAGCGCGCATAAGAGTATATGTAAGAATCATCAAGAGTATGAGGGCGGCTTTGAGGGAGGAGAACAGAAGCGAATGCAACCACCTGGTTACTAAGCTGATATTGGTGCTAATCGTGATGGTCAAGCAGGTGAATCTGTACACCAGAATGGTATAGCGAGGCGATCACCTTATTTTAGATCTAATCAGATCCATCCAGGCCAATGCGTAACTCTTGTACGTGACCGCCTTGGCTGAGAGCAACAGCGATCGATTTTGACACACTGACAGCGTTAAGAACGAATCTCATAGGGATGTCGGACAAGCTCGTCGTAGAGATCCTCTGGGATATCTCGCACCAGTGCAACAGCAATACCGATGATTGGTTGCGCCTCTAGTGGCGGAAACGTCCGTAGAAGTTTCATAGGGCTGTAAATAAACAACTCAGCACAACTGCAGTGCACCATTCAACCCGATCGCATACCTTGGAGACGCCATGACCTCTTCTCTGATCAATAATAGCTGTGCGATAACGCACAGAACATTCAGATGGACGCCGAACGCGAGGAGGAAGTCCCACAGTTGCAACACTTGGTCTAGTGGAGGCGTGCAGGCACATAGCGTCAAGACAGCTTTAAGTGACTCGTCAGCTCCCGATAGAGCCAATCAAAATGACAAAGCCAACGAACATGGAAAGGCATAGAGCTCCGCAGACAGATTCTTCTTCCGCAAATAGGAATACAATTCTTCGTCAACAATCTTGAGGCACTGGTCCAGTAGCTGCGGAACATCAATACAGAGGATTCATCAACGAAAACTTTTAACCCGTACCTTCAAGCCTCGATGTACACCCTCCAATGTTGGCTGCACATACAATGGGCAGTGGACCTCGATGAACTTGGAAAAGCAAGCAAATGCTTCGATTTCTGAGGGCATTGTGTATAGAAAAGGAGCTGCCAGGACGTTCATTCCCTGCACATAAGTGAAATCAAGGGTGCTATGATCCTGGCGCTCTGACGGAAAGCGGGTCAGTAAATCAGGAAGAAAGATGACCAAGGTAGGTGGGAATATCTACCATGGCTCCTCCAAACGAATGCGTCTAGTAAGCGGACCAGCATGTCCTCGCTCACTTTGTCCTTGAATCCGCGGTCCGTTGCCAATGTCCTGACGACAAAGGTCCGTTAGAAAGACTGATCTTAAGAGACAATGGGAAACGGATTTACCTAAAAGTATCATTCCGAATCTTTTCCCGGACAGCGCATGGTCCTTTTGTCACGTATGAGATGTAGACATCCGATGACAGCGAACCGGTGATGCCAAGTAAGAGTTTCCAAATTCGTGGACGAAGACTTGCATCCTGCCGCATCCAAGTATTAGATCCAACTTAAATCTTCAGTTTAAATCAGTATATGATCTTGAAACTGTACAGTACTAGATGGTATGCCGTCTGCTATGATCAACCGCCGTAGCTTCCTGATGCCATCGTCGACATCAGCCTGACTCCGAAACTTGGTCGACAATCTAGGCATATTTAGAATCTTGTTGAGTTCCTTAGCGCTTGCTTTCATAGCATCCTTTGGATCGAGAGCGGGAGGCATTCCAATAGGGTTGGTAGGAACAGGTGTCAGGTCCAGGCAACGAACATCGAGGCACATTGTTTGTTTGCCACGCGGCATTGACCTGCAACCATCATCACAAACATCGCTCACATCCGATGGAGATGAAATACGCTACTTCAGGCGCCATAAATCATGAACATTATAATCTTGTACAAAAAGTGGAGAATGCAAAGGACCCAGGGCTCGCGGATGAAGCGATTATCCACGAAATCGATACCATGAGGGATCGTTTTCACAAGCCGTCATTTGCATCGTCCTCGGTACGTGGACTTTGGGATAACATTTTTTCACATTATACTTATTGTTTGATGCATTGAAATGGACTATTAGCCTTATTGTCGAGATATGCTTCTAATCTTGATGTATTGCGAGACGGCCATGACGTTTGAACTCCCTCAGAAGGATTATTTGGAGTTCGCTCTTCCGGCAGCAGTAGGCCTGGCTGGAGGAGGCAGAAACCTCCCCGACCGTCGAGTAGGTGAGTTGCGACTTACGGTAAGGGCAGTGCCACTAACTCAACCACACGATCCAGGATACCAATACTGTATTAAGATAATGCCTCCGGATCATGAACTGCAGCTCATGTTGATTAATACGTACCGAAAGGTAAGATATGCATGCACCTAAGTACCTCGAAATTTTGCTCAACGCATTATAGGACTTAGAAAGCCACGACGAGGCCCGAGTCTGCCTTGCCTTGGATGCGCTCATCCAATCGTCCACTCCCGATCTTATTCCAGCTATTGACACTCGGTTGGAGGACCTGCTATCGCATAAGTCGTACGTGTACGGCCGCGTTCCCATCCTCGTATACTGACCAGCTGATCAACAGAGCGCGCGTCAAGCATCGGGTGATGACTGCCCTTAGGCGACTTTCTATACACGATCCTGAGATTCTCCACCGAGCTACCCGTAAAATTACTAAGCGTCTTCAAGACAATCCAGTAACTGGAGCTGCCATGTTATTGGCGGTTGATCTTGTCAAGGTGAGAGGCCAGGTACATGTGTCTCGGTTTCAACCACTCAAAATGTATGTACCAGGCGGGAATCACACCCTTTGGTGATATTACAACCATCATGATATCCTTGCTTGAAAAGCCCAGGACAGCACGATCAAGCCAAGTATCAAAAGTCAAGGCGGTGGCTGTGCTCGGAGACCTTATAGAAAGTATTCCTTATGTGTGAGTTTCTTAGGCTTTATACTAGCATTATCTATATTGAATCGGCAATTGTTCTCGTCTAGCGAGCATCAACCGCTCGCGGATGTCGTCATGCGATGTTGTGCAACAACTTCCTCTCAAGGTACGCAATAGAGAAGTATGAACGGAGACATAACTGAATCGTCTACCCGTGATAGAAGTGAAGCTCGCTTGCTTCAGAGCCCTAAGCCATTTCCCCACGGATGCGATGGAGCACTTTATGTCATCTCCTGGTAGTCCCCCGCACCCAGTATCTTCCATCAAGCCTCTGCTGTTTTCCAACAACGCCAATCAGCAGTACATAGCGCTTTCGTGCCTCCTCGCATTACCAGTCCAACTCTGGATTGGCACCAGCGAGAAGATATCAGCACAGCTTGAGGAGGCCGACGTGCATCGTATCATGAGCTTTTTGGCTAGTAACGATAGTACCATAAGAGTCATGGTAAGCTGTCTCGGCTATATATCATTCTTACACGGCTAACCTCCGTTTACAGACTATTAGGCTCCTGAATCGAGTCGACCCAACCATCCTCATCGCCTATCTCGATCAATACATTGCAAACATTCCCGGTCCTGTGCGACACACCTTGGCGAAATGCGAGCATTACGCGTCTCGAGCACTCGAGATCGCCCAACAACTCGATGTGAACGATGGGGCGGCTTTCTCGGGTAGGGTCGTGACAACACTAGCCGCCGTACAGTGTCCACGAGACGTATCTCAAGAGGAACAAGCCCGGCGGGATACTGCGTATTTGGAGGCGGCGTTGAGAGCTGGGTTGGGGGCTGGTGTGAAGGCGGTGTTGGAAGAAGCCGCAGAGATGGTCTTGAGTCATTTGCGAGACGGTAGGTTCCAACTTGGTGACTTTGTATACGTTGATGCTGACTAGACTTGGCTTTGATAGCCTCCGAGGATTTCAGATCATCGTTCACAGAGGCGATCTGCCGCAGCATTTTCACGGATAAGGGTTCCGTCACTCCAACTGCAGTCTTGCTTTGCGCGGCTGTCGCCTGCGAATACGGCTCTTTACTCAAAGGACTCGAGGCGCAAGACGTTCTGGCCGGATTGACCCGTCTGTTTGAGATAGCATCTCGTACGTTTCTAGTTCTGAGCTTCCAATCCCCCGACAAAGACAGGGAACTAATGCTTGAATTTCTCAAGCCGCTCTTCGGGAAGCGCTTCTCATCGCGATGATTCGTGTAATGGCTAGATGCGAGGAGATCCCTGACACGATCGTGGCTACTGTGTCTGGCGTTTATGACAGTGCCGGCAGGCACATTCGTTTTGTATGTTCCTTTCTTTTGACGGAACTATGCGATAAGAGACTGATCTTTGGGCCTTCCAGCGGTGTAAACAGTTCCTGGATCTCGCGAAGGACCTTGAGGCTACAAGGAAGGTCATATCAGATGCCAAATCTTCAACGGTCAGTGAGATCTTATATACAGCAAAGCCCGCATGTATCTGACGATGATCGAGGACAGCTCCCCGATACTCTGCTGGCAATTGATGCTTACGCAGCCCATCTGGCCCAACTCAGAAAGCTGGCCCAAGCACAATCGCCAACGAGGATCGCATCTTCAGCGTCCCTCGCCTCGTCGATGAGATCGTCACGACCAGCTCAGCGCCTCAAATACGACGCATACGAGGCACCACTCGTCGCTTCATCAAAGCTCAGTCCACCTCGTGTCAGACGCCCGTCCAAAACGCCATCGGCATCTTCCCGGCCAAATTATTCTCGTCGCACTTCTGATCCTCACCTAGACGACGACGATCCGATGGCTATGACTTTGAGCCTAGGGAGGCTAGCATTGGCTGTCGGGTATGGCGACTTGAAATATCTCGGATCTCCAACTCGAGACCAGTTGTCTCCGGAAGCAATGGTGCGGTGATTTCTTTGCTCATACAATTGTGGCAAGAAAGTTGAAGGAGATTTTTCAGGCCGCTAGGATAGATCTTATCTCTTTAGAGTCGCCTTTTCATGTTGAGACCGGCTCTTCTGGATTACCATCACCATCGCCTGCCTCAGCTGCGGCGGTGGACGTGTCATTTCACGCGCGTTTCCGAGCGGCATGGGATACACTACGTACGACAAGTCGCGGATGGGGTGAATCGTCGCCAAGCGACATCGCAAAGCACCTACAGGAACTGAGACTAGTGATCGAAGCCCCGGAATCGGATGTCTTCAGCGGTGGTATGCATTCAGGGTGATTCGATCGTGGCGATGCTCTTGACTTACCATATTTTTCTTTCCTGTAAGCAGGTACCGAGGGCAAGAACGAACTTTTAGGGATTGCAAATGGCGCGGATGGTGTCGTGGGGGCTGCGGTACGCCTTCGCCCCGGGGAAGACGACAGCTGCCTGTGGATCTTGAAGTGCGACAGCATGGATCTTAGACAGAAGATTCGGCAGGTGTTACAACGGGAAAGATGAACACAATTAACATCTGCTTTCATGCAGCGTACTGTATATACGGTTGATAGTGACATGTGTAGATTTAGGATCAATGCAATACCTCGGAAGTCAACATTAAACACGTTTACTGTAGTACTGTCCTTAACATTGTCGGTCTTCTCGAATTCTCACACCTGTCCTGCAGTCGGCTTTCTCAGATGCGGCCACCTGTGCGCTACATTGATCTCTTCGTTAGGAGAAGTTGCCATCGGTGGTAGGGCGATTTCCCCACTTCTTGTCGCCAACCCCGAAATCGAGTTCGGTACGATGTCCACTGCACTAGTGAGCGAAGGAATGGGCAAAAGAGTAAAAGCTGGAGGCCTCCTACAAGCCATCATCGACGCTCTTTGGTGAGTCACTTTCAACAAGCTTAAGTGGGGTAGTGGTAACCTGGGTCGTTGCCAAGCATTTAAAACATGCGACGAACTCGACCCGCCCGGCGTTCGATTCGCCGCTTAAGCAGATATCTTTTGTCGCCTGGACCTTGAGGTTGTATGGAGGCTGGGTGTCCATATATAGCAATTGTGCACTGCTGTGCCTGAGCTCTTGGCGGGCAGGGTTTGCACATTTTCCCTCTATGGTTGAAGAAGCGAATGACGCCATGTATATGTGGAAAGCAAAGGCGAGATCTAGAGCTCGAGTGACGAGTTGATGCGAGTTCAAAGTGTGTCCGTACGCACAATAGTCGGATAGTAGGCTCGGGAATATCTCGTTCCATAATGACACACGGATCGCGATATTGGCACCACGTCCTCTGCTTAACCATCGTAAAAATACGATTCATTACTAGCGTCAATGTACTGGCGATATGTAGACTAACTTGGGTATTCGAACATATTGAAGGTGCTCACTCCACAGGTGCTCAAAGTCGCGTCCCTCAAACACGTGACAAAGATAATAGCAAACCATATTAAATGAAACGAGCATGCACTCTGGACATTCCACTCGCTCCAAACCCAACCTTTTCGAGAAGCCTGGATATCGCCGCCATCGCAACGTGGTCCGAGAGTGGCTGCTGCGTTCGCAGATAATCACTGTCGCTGATAGTTGCGATGATAGTTCTAAATCCTGATCTCAGCCCAGCCCCGAATAACCCCTACAGCGCGATTCAACACCGTAAATGTTCCTAGGCTCGAACCTACCGCTGAATTACAAGCCTGCGTCAACTTTAGTCTGCGCGACTCTAACCAACATTACCAACCGAGGGTAAATTCGGGCGTCTTCCCCGAAGTCGCAATCGTTCCGCTGCACCTACATATTTGGGTCTCCCTCCATATTCCACCCCCTTACAACAATTCCTCGACATGTCTGCTGGAACCCTCTGGTCGTATCCAGGAATCCCCGGGGACGTACAAGTAAGCCATTTATCGCGCTTGCGCGATTGGCTTCTGGACTGACGCGAGAAATGACGCGAATAAGGAACCGATGAGATCGCCCAACATCAAGATCCAAGCTATAGCCGCTTATGGTGGCATAGATATTAAGATTGGAGAACCATATGAACACCATGTAACCAACAAGACGCCCGAGTTCTTGGCCAAATTCCCCGTGGGCAAAGTACCGGCATTCGAGACAACCAGTGGCGTCAATATCTTTGAGGCCATCGCGATCTCAACTTATGGTGAGTGTCTTTTTTGAATTATAACTGTACGTTGGCATCGTGTCTTGACGCTCGTCTTAGTTGCTGGTCTCGCAAAGAGCGGCAATCTGCTGGGGTCAACCTTGGAGGATACCGCACTTATTAACCAATGGGTTTGGTACATGGCTCTCGAAGTCACCACTCCCCTATGGGCGGACTTCTATTTGATACATCACGCGTTGCCATACAACAAGGTGGTAAGTCGCCCTCTGTTTCCCTCAAAAGGCGCTGACGCGTTGATTGTTTTCTTCTGTGTCTGCAGACCGACACCTATTATCGAGAGAAGATCGCAACAGGCGTCGACATCCTTGAAGCCCATCTCAAAAATCGGACGTACCTCGTCGGCGAACGCATCACGCTCGCCGATATATACGTCGCCGCGGACCTCAAGCTTCTCTTCGGTTCGCTCGGCGATGCCCAATTCCGTTCGAGAATCCCAAACACCGTTCGCTTCTTCAACACCATCGTCAATCACCCTAAGATGAAGCATGTCTTTGGTGAAGTTGCCTTCATTGAGAAGTCGATACATTACGTCGCCCCGGCGCCTGAGCCACGAGACAGAAAGTCACGCGATCAGCGCCACCCAAATTAATTATGGTGCCCGGTCCGAAGCTGTGCCTTCGTTCGAAGGCCTTTTCTTGTTGCCCTTGTTAAACAGTTCATATGTTCGCAATGATGCTAATGGATTTGACTGAAGGCCGCACTCACCGGAGGTAATGTTTGGTTGAGGATATGCGAATGGTTGGATTCGCTCATCGTAAGAAGAGGGAGGACCTCTTGACAAAGATGCCCGCTCTCCTCGAGATCGGCTTTATCGCCCTTTCGGTCGAAACGTATTCTTGGTACACCGCTGAGGTTATTTAGAGCATCTGGACGATCTGCGTGATGCTCTGAATGAAGGGGGAGGGCTTCTCGGTGCTGTCATCAAAATCGGTCACTCCACCCCACAGGTGAAATCGTGTTTGCAGCGCATTACCTAGTTTGCTGAGAGCAGATGGTCGGGTTGGGTGATCTATCGGCCAAAGGGAGAGGGCTGCTTGTTGACGACGGATGCTCTCATCAAGATCGTCTATATCGCCACTGTGGTCGAAGCGTGCTCGTAACAATTTGCCTTGGTTTTTGAGAATCGATGGTCGGGTGTCATGACTGAGAGGAGAGAGCTTTAGCAGATTCAGCCAGCTTTTGATGGAACCGTCAAGGTCCTCGTCACGTTGTGAAGTCAGGAACTGCTCGAATGCGTCGTTGCCAGCCGTCAAGGCTCCCTGAAGGGACGACTCGACGTTTGCAGCGACTTGAGCATTTGTTCACAGGGAAAGGTATATCAGAGCGAGTATCCTGGGGGTTTGAAAAACTAGCCCATACAAAGTCAGTTTGCGTCATTTATGGGATTCGTCCCTTGTAGATTCGCATTAATCGTACAGGTAACACAAGTAGTTCAACGAGGCGTCACTTGCTTTTTGCTTCTCTTCGTGGCACGCGACCAGACGCAGGAGCGAAAGTGTGTCGGTAAGGACCGAGAAAAACAGGCGGCACAGAAGCAAGGGCAAAAGTGCGGCGGGAAGGATCCAGATCAAAGATTACGCCCTAGAAGCGTTGCTCCAACCTTGTAAGACCATCTGAATCAGCATAATTTGAACGGAACATCCAATGACTGGAGGCGGGAGGTGAGATGAATGGGAGGGCGAGATGTGATTAAGGGGATTCAGTTGAAAGACGAGAGAGGGGGAGAGGAGGAGATCGGAGGGCGGAGACCGCTAGGATTTGCAAGCTGCTCCGAGCTTCTTCTGTAGTGTTCCCACCGCCACGATCCGTTGGGTGTTCGAGAGAATAATTCGGCTCAGGGCATCAGCCTTGTTGGTCACGTCCAGGTCAGCGTGTCCAAGCTACACCGCCAGATAAAAACGGCAACGGTGAGCTGAACGGACGGGTGAGATGTAATCATCATCGTCAATATCATCTTATGATACGCGATGTGATCAATTGCTCACTTAATCCTTCATAAATTGGTGCCCATCGGCATCCACCCACGCAACGCACTATACCATCGTCTACAGTAGCACACCCGGGTACACGCCATTCCACAGCAAGAAGACAGTTCAGACAACCAAAAGGCCCTCATCCTCTGCAGTTCATGATTGTCACACCATTCTTGGGGAGGCGAAGACGTCAAAACAGAATGAACAACATTGCACTGGTATCGAAATTCGTCAGAGTCGTGTCTTGCATGATGCAGAGGGAGAAGATGTTGATACACAAGCGGAGCGTCGAATTGATCAATATTGAGATGGTCAGTCAATTTCCTTGGCATGCGATGAAAACCGCCGGTGTGTCATCGCCAATGTATCGCAATAAATTAATAGCGTTTCAGGGTTTCTGATTACAATAATACTTGGATGTGGATCCAGTCTAATTCGTATAAGCACCACTCACCCGCATGCTCGTCAGCCGGCCATTTCCGTCTCTTTCTTGAAATCTTCAATGAGGCCCTTCGTCGGCTGGGTTCCGCGACCGAAGCGTTCTATGGCTGCGGTAGGCCGGGAGGTCGCGGAAGGATTTCCATTCCCGTTATGTCCGGCAACCGCCTACATCCGCTTTACTTGCCCGCTTTGGCTTCTAATTACTTATTTACTACTGCTTTTTGTATACTTCGTGTAATATATGGTCAATTGCTCCTGTATTTCTACCTTTTTTGCTCTCTATATTGGTCTTGCATGGTGACTTCAACAGATCGCGGTAGCTCCTGCCTTACTACCCTTTCTGATTCTCAAGATACCATTATTATCGCGTTGATACGGCCTCTTATGACACTCAACCAGATGGGTGAGGTATTGGGTGTACCTTCATAGGATATATGGGATCCGGGAGAGGGACTTTTTAGGTTTAGTGACTATCTGTTAAGTTAGCATTAACTTGACGGCCGTTCAGTAGCGACTCAGAGGGACCGTTGATCACCTTTAGATAAAGGTTCATGACTAATATAAGAACCAAATGGTGAAACATGTACTAGTCGCGCATAGACTACATATGACCAGGAAGTACAATCTTTAGTTACAGGAGAGTTACATGTGAGGAAGGACGTCGCTATCAGCAGCCCAAGTGACCATTCAGTTACCAGGAGGCACTTACAGAAATACATCCCGAGTGATATATACAACAGACAAACCAAAACCATTCGGTGGGGCCCAGACTTGATGCGCAGAGATCTATATGACGGCAGACTAGCGCCTCCGAAGTCACTTTCACTCAAGCGCGCCTTGGAGCAATCGCGAGTGGAGATGGGTCTATTGTAGTCGCATGTGGTATCGAAGTCACCTGGTCTTTGATCAACAAGGTAATGGGAATGGGGTCAGCAGCGTCGCCGCTTAGAACATCCTAAGGCCTAGGCTTTCTAGGCTTTACTAGCCTTCAAAACTCAGGTAAGCAGCACATTTAGATGCTATAAGAGTCTATATCGGCGCGTTAATCACGCTATCTTGATAATCAGAAAGGCAGGAGAAACCCTGATCTGTTGAAGCCGCCGTGCAAGGTGGGTTGAAAGGGCAGAAAGAGCAGGAATAATTGAATATATATAACATAGAGCATAGAAAAGGTAGTAATCAATGCGTTATTAGAAGCCAATGCGGGCAGGCAAAGCAGATATAAAGGGTGGCCGGACATAACGGGAACGGGAATCCTTCCGCGACCTTCTGGCCTACCGCACTATGACTCCGTCAGGTGGAGCTGTACTGGCCTGATGAACCCTTGCCACCGACCACGGCCCTCTCTATTCAGCCGCTTAGCTTGCGTCCTACTTTGTTGCTCGGCCTTAGACCTTGCGCATAGTGGGTTCGCTGGGCCTGTGTCGTAAGTCTCTGACTAGCGATAGGGCTTGGAATCGTGACGGCCAGGCAGGAATTATGCGAGTGGCGAAGATATTGGGATGCCTTACAGTCTCTAGGGTGCTCCGCGACCTCTGATGGTACTTATCGGACGATGCGAGGCGGAGGAATCAAGGCAACAGTAATAACTTTCAGTGACCTAAGGCAGTCATGCTAATAAGAATGGTGGCGTCATGAGCATCCTATCAAGAGGCGTTGTCAAGATTCCACGGCACCTCTTCGCAGAATGTGGAGTTAGACCGAAGCTTTGAAAGATCGGTGCGGCTAGATTGAATCAGGTGTGCGGCGCATATCGAAATGAATACATAGTATTGGAACAGACGAAAGGCACCGCCGTTGTAGTCAAAATTGATCGCGAGATGGTTCACAAAGCGCGGTTCGCCTCTCAGGTGGATTCAGGAAATAAGCCGTACAATACCTGAGACTTAAATGCCGTAGTGAACAAAGTTGATCCACCTTGCCAACGGCACTTTGCGCCGTCGCAGCTCCCTCACCCCCATCACCACCGCTTTCGCCGCATCCCTACAATCCACCCCCTCAGGCCCATTGCGGAACACATGCTTGTAAAATTGTTCAGCTATAACCGGTCCGTCTTCATCGGCCATCGCCCACATCGTCCCGACAGCGCCCCGGAACCCAGCAAACATGATGCTCACCGCAAGGTTGATTGACTCGCTCGGCGTCGATAGATCGCTCGAAGCTGAGTGACAGGCTGAAAGAACCGCGAACTCAGCTCGTGGGAGGTCATTCTGGATGATGTCAAGGAGGGTGAGAGGTGCATCGGCCGAGAGGAGGGAGAAGTGGGAATTGAATGGTTTCGTCAGGTCCTGATGGCCATGACACGAGAAGTGTGCCCAGGCCGCATCCTTCAGGCCAGCCAACACCGCATCCCTTGTACAATTTTCTCCTTCCATGACAGTCACTGTTGTTGGTAGCTCGCGGATCAGGTTCACCTCAGCCTCGATATTGGGTAATGGGACCTGTCCTTCAGCTTTGGCCTGAGCTGTAACCAACACCCGTGGACCAGGAATCCGTTTGACTGGATGATAGCCCTTGCGAGAGCGGGTGAGACTCGAAAGGGTGGTTGTATAGGAGGAGATGAAGCGATCAGGAAGGTTCAACTCGTCTGACTTGTATGGACCTGCTGCATGAAGCGGGAGCCACCAAGCGTGCCATGTCGGCATCCACCAAATGCGTGACCCAACCGGGAGGCCCAGTGTAGTTTCTAACTGAAGCACGATCGGTGCAACAATCAATACCCAAAGTTCTCGAAGCATCTCCATGAACCTTCTGTCGCCCTCGGTCTCACGAGTGTATTTGATCAGTGTGTTTGCTAGCTTTACAACGGCATCGGGCGTCGCCTCGGGGAGTAGTACAGAAAGTGGTTCTTGAGTGGCTGTGATAATCAAACCGTAAGACTCGACGCGACTGATGTTGATCAAGATGACTGGACCATCCGCAGCCGCCTTTCGTAAGTGAGCGAAGGGAGTGACGCCAAGGAAGTCCCTAAAGCCCTCAAGCTGGCGGATCTCCTTGACAGTGCGATCCCAGTCAGCAGCCATCTTTTGACGTCTAATGGGTGATTGGATTGGATAGTTGGCCGCATGTAATTAATTCATAAGCGTTACCTTGCGACCTCGTCTCCCGTGGTCATTGTACCTGGTAAGGAAGTAGCGCAGTGGTCTAGCGCAGTGCTCAGTACTCGGAATCGATCAGCTAGGCCATTGTTGACGACCTCAAGATCATCGAGAGGTGTGCGATAGTTCCCCAACTAGGTGAACAGAAGTGCCCGCCCTCGCTCCGCAATCTCAACAGCCTCACTGAGTCGGTGTTTCTTGATCGCACGTGAGGTGGCATCTTCGGTCACGTTCAATCCGCGCCTGCTGATGCGCACCATATGGGAATGGGTGTCGGGAATGCTGGAGGCGGAAAGAAGTAGAGAACGGTCGAGGAGGTCCATGTAGGCTGAGTATGCATCGTCAAGTGACTCGAGACCATTTTCGCGAGCTGCCTTGATCCAGTTTCTGGCCCCAGTGAGACGGTCTGACAGCTTGGAGAGTGTTTCACGGGCAACGTTCGTGTAATACTGGACGCTCTCCTGCAGATCAGCCATGTTCCCTGTCAACCAAAACCGTCGGCCCAATGTAGTGCCGAGGTTGCTGAAGGTTGCTGCACGGTCTAGGTGACCCATCGGAAGTAGAGTGACGGCTTCTCGGTGATGACAGATGCTTTCCTCTAGATCCGCCATGTTTCCCGTCTCCTCAAACCGTCTCATCACAACATTGCCGAGGTTAGAAAGGGTCGATGCGCGGTCTGGGTGACCAATCGGACGCAGGATGAGCGCCTCTTTCTGATGTCCGATGCTCCCCTCTAGATCCGCCATGTTTCCCGTCTCCTCAAACCGTGTCATCACAACATTGCCGAGGTTGGAAAGGCTCGATGCGCGGTCTGGGTGACCAATCGGGCGCAGGATGAGCGCCTCTTTCTGATGACAGATGCTTTCCTCTAGATCCGCCATGTTTCCCATCTCCTCAAACCGTCTCATCACAACAATGCTGAGGTTATTAAGGGTCAATGCGCGGTGTGGGTGACCAATCGGATGCAGGATGAGCGCCTCTTTCTGATGACCGATGCTTTCCTCTAGATCCGCCATGTTTCCCGCCTGCCTAAACCGGTCGTGCAATCGATTAGCGAGTGTGTCGAGCGTCGCTGCCCGCTCTGAGTGGCTAATTGGGCATAGAGAGTAAGATTTCCGCAGATGATAGATGCACTCCCCGAGATCGACCATGTCGCCCCTCTTTTCAAACCGACGGCTCAAACCCATGTCAAGAAGACATAAGGCCAAAAGAGATTCTGGGAGATCGTTTGGAAAGACTGCCAGCGCCCTCTTGGAGTGTCTGATAAGAGCATCGAGGTTCTCCTCGCTTTCCGACATCGTGAACTGCTCCAGGGCATCGAGGAGAGCCTTCCATGCTGCAGCCTGAGCGTCGGATGTACCCTGAGAATTTTGGCGGGGGAGGGGATGAATGAGAGTGAGCAATTCCGGGTCCTCAACAACTGTTCATACCGAGTTAGAGTTCGCTTCATCACGAGTGTTCATCCCGCTGCTGCCCTTTTGGTTTGTCTTCAATTTCTTAAACGATACATTTAGTTCAACAACGTGCCCTACCTGCCTGCCCGTAGTATTCTCATCCGCTGTACCTCCCCGCTCCCGCGTTGTTATTCCCGTGCTCAGCCCGTAAGAAGCATGTCCATCAGAGGGTCCTTGAAGCTTTGATTCCACCTGAAACGCGAGACACAACGTTACACAATCAGCGCCATTCAAATGGAATACATTGCCCGGTTCGTGCTGTCAAAGCTGTCCCTTCGTTGGAAGGCCCTTTCTTGTTGCCCTTTGTTAAACAGGTCATAGGTTTGCAATGATGACTAATAGATTTGACTCAAGGATACCAGCACTCACCGGAGGTGACGTTGGGTTGGAATGACTCGAATCGTCTTCGCAACTCTTCGTAAGAAGAGTAAAAGCCTCTTGACAAAGCCGCATACTCTCCTCGAGATCGGCCTTATCGCCCTTTTGGTCAAACCGAATTCCTAACACACCGCTGAGGCTATTCAAAAGGTCGGGACGATCTGCGTGATCCTTTGGATAAAGGGAGAGGGCTTCTCGGTAACGACGGATGCTCTCATCAAGATCGGCCATATCACCCCGCCGGTAAAATCGTGTTCGCAGCGCGTTACCAAGTTTGCTGAGAGCGGATGGTTGGATTGGGTGGTCTGTGGGCCAAAGTGAGAGGGCCGCTTGTTGATGATAGATGCTCTCCTCAAGATCACCCATGTCGCCCTTCCGGTCGGATCGAACTCGAAACAACTGGCCGAGGTTTTTAAGAATCGATGCGCGCGTGTCATGATCGGCAAGAAAGAGTGCCAGCGCATTCTGCCAGTTTTTGATGGAACTATCAAGGTCTTCATCACGTTGCGAGGCAAGGAACAGATCGGATGCGTCTTGACCAGCCATTAAGGCTTCCTCAGGAGACAATTGGACGTTTGCCGCAACCTGCGAATGTGTTCACAAGGAAAAGTGCATCAGAACGAGTATCCTGGCGGGGTTGAGAACTAGCCCATACCAGGTCGGAGGTTGCCTCATCGCTAGAATTTTCTCCTTTATGGTCCGTTAGATTCATAGGAATCGTACCGAGTGACGTAGAATGGTTCAACGAGGCGTCGCTTCCTTGTTGATTTTCCTTTTGCCACAGGAACAGGTGCAAGAGCGAAAGTGTGGCGGCGAGGATCGAACACAACAGGCGGCACAGGAGCAACGGTAAAAGTGCGGCGGCAAGCGCCGAGTCCAAAAATCTATGTCCTAGAAGCATTCCTTCAACCTAGTGGGGGACATGACCAACGAGATCAGCACCGTTCGAACAGAGTATTCGGTCACTGGCTCTTACCGGTAGAGGCGTGTCTTTGTAGAAGGGATTTTCTTCGTCATAAGAATCCTGCCTTATCTCTTACAAGTTATTGATCGACTCCATGACAAAGGTTTATAGTACTTACCGGGGTTCCGACGACAATATCTCTATCCTGTTCGCCGCGGTTTCGTTTTCTTGAAGGAGAAGACATGTCTGTTGCGCCGATTGTTCCGGCCTAGAAGGGGGAGATGAATTGTTCAGCGAGTATGTATACGTTTAGGAATGGGCTCGTACCTGGTTACCCGATATCGAGTAGGGTATCGCGCTGGGTTTCGGGTATTGGTGGTTGAGATTGGATGAAATGGGAGGAGAGGAGGAGATGGGTGGTGGCCGCGTGGTGAGTGGTTGACCGCGAAAAGTCCTCGGTTGCACAGCCGCAGCCTCGACTGAGCATGCCCGAGGCAACACGCTGAGCGCCAGGCACCCTGCCTAACGCCCCCCTCGCCTACGTTGTCAACAATATCCATTGACGTGGTGGAGCTATAAATCAGGCTGACGTAGTATTGCAAGTTCCCCGGTACTCAGGAAGCGGATTAGATGATGGTCCAAGATCGACTTGACGGTTGGTGTTGTTGGGTATGGCTGTGACTCTGGCATGGTAGAAATAACATTCATTTTCCGTAGTGTGAATAATAAGTAGTTGGTCGTCCTTGTTGTGAGAGCTAGTTGCATAATTTGACTAATCCAACACTCACGCCAAGCCCTTCTCGTACGCCACGATCTATTAATAACGGCTGGTCACAAACTCTCCTTTCGATCTCGTCAATTAGCCACGTCAGTCGCTTCGGACACCAATATCCCCGATCACTGCCAACTATATATCCCACACTCTCGACGATCTGACGTAACATCATCTGTCGAAACTCAGAGCCTCAAGGCCTCCTTCAAATCATACCGTCTCCCTCAAAGATCTGCTCCAGAAATATGATACGTGTTCCTGTTTTATCTTTTACGAATTGTTAATTGACTTCATGCCAAAAGACCGTGGTACTCACCAGAGTTCCGATGACAAGATCTCCATCCCGTTCGCGCCAGTCTCGCCTCGTTGAAGGAAAAGACAGATCCGTCGCGCAGATTTCACCAGAGACCCCTCCATCAGAGGCACTTTCTTCGTCCTGAAAGTGAATTGTGCAACGCCCATGCATATATACGTCTAAGCACGAGCCAGGGGGCTCTTGGGCCCGTAGCGCCCAGGGCGAAGATATTTTGATCTCTTACCGTCTCCAGCGCGCTTCACCTACTCTAATGGTGCCTGAAGGATAATGGGAGGCGGAGCGACCAAGGCGAAGGTGATAGGTTTTCAATTGTGGTGGTCATCCTGATAGGGAGGGGCAGCATCGTGAACATCCTACCAAGAGGCGTCGTCAGGATTCCACAGCATGTCCTTGGCGTAGAATGTAGCGGGAAACCGAAGCTCGGGAATATCGGTGTGGCTGGATTGAGCGAAATATTAGGTGCATGTCGAAATGATTAGTATTGGAGCTGACGAAAGGCGCTGCCGATATGGTCAGAATTGATCATGAGAAGATTGGCAAAGCACGGTTCGTTTCTCAAAGAATCGGTCAGACAACAATCGAAAGTTAAATACCGTAGTGAACAAAGTTGATCCATCTTGCCAACGGCACGTCGCGCCGTCGCAGCTCCCTCACGCCCATCACCATCGCTTTCGCCGCATCCCTACAATCCCCCGCCTTGGGCCCATTTCGGAACATATACTTGTAGAATTGTTCGGCTATAACCGGTCCGTCTTCGTCCGCCATCGCCTACATCGCCCCAACAGCGCCCCGGAACCCAGCAAACATGATGCCCGCAACAAGGTTGACCGCTTCGTTAGGCGTGGATATATCGCTCGAAGCTGAGTGACAGGCTGAGAGAACCGCGAGTTCTGCTTGTGGGAGGTCATTTTGAATGATGTCGAGAAGGGTGAGGGGACATCGGCTGTTCGGAGGGAGAAGTGGGATTTGAACGGCTCTTTTAGATCCTGATGACCGTGACATGAGAAATGTGCCCAGGACATACCCTTCAGGCCAGCTAACACAGCACTTCTCGTGCAGTCCTCCCCCTCAATGATTGTGACATCCGTCACTGACTGGCGGATTAAAGCCACTTCGGCCTTGACATTGGGCAATAGGTCCTGTCCTTCGGCTTCCGCCTGAGCTATAACTAACACCCATGGACCAGACGCTCGCTCGATTGGTTGATAGCCCTTGTGAGACCGGATGAGACTCGAAAGTGTGGTTGTACAGGAAGAGAGGAAACGATCGAGAAGATTCTCCTCGCCTGGCTTGTACAGTCCCGCTGCATGAAGTGGGAGCCACCAAGCGTTGGATGTCGGCATCCACCAAATGCGCGATCCAGCCGGGAGACCGAGCGAAGTTTCCAACTAAAGCACGATTGGTGCAACAACTTTTGCCCAAAGATCTCGCAGCATCTCCATCAGTTGTTGGTTGCGCTTGGGTCCATCGGCGTCGCCTCTAATGCGTCCAAACAGGGTGATTTCCAGTGTAACAATAGTGGAGGGCGTTGCTTCAGGAAGTGGTACGGAGAGCGGGTCTTCGGAGGCTGAGATGATGAGAGCGTAAGAGTCATCGCGACCGATATTGATAAGGATGACTGGACCATTAGCCGCCGCTTGCTGCAAGTTGGCAAAGGGAGTAATTCCAAGGAAGTTCTTGAAGCCATCAAGTTGACGGATCTCCCCGACAGTGTGATCCCAGTCTGCAGCCATCCGTCGATGACTAGTGTGTAGTGAGATTAGATAGTTTACACCACACGACAGACTCATAAGCATTACCTTGCAACCTCATCTCATGAAGCAGGCAGTGCGGTCATCATGTCTGATAAGGAAGTAGCGGAGTGGTCCAACGCAGTGCTCAGTGTTCTCAACCGATCGGCCAGGCCCTTTCTGACGACCTCAAGATCATTGAGAGGTGTTCGATAGTTGACCAACTGGGTGAACAGAAGCGCCCTCCCTCGATTTGCAATCTCAACAGCCTCACTGAGCTGATGTTTCTTGATCGCATGTGAAGTGGCATCTTTGGTCACGCTTGCCATGTTCCTGCAGATGTGTACCTTATGGGAATGGGTGTCAGGAATTCTGGAGGCGGACAGAAGTAAAGAACGGTCGAGGAACCCCATGTACGCTGAGTCTGCAGCCTCAAGTGACTCGAGGCCATTTTCGCGGGCCACCATGATCCAGTTGAACGCCCCAGCGAGATGGCCTGACAACGTGGAGAGCGTTTGACGCGCAACATCCGTGTAGTGCTGGACGCTCTCTTAGAGATCAGCCATGTTCCCTGTCAAGCTGAACCGTTTGCTCAACGCAATGCCGAGGCCATTAAAGGTTATTGTGTGGTCAGGGTGACCAATCGGACGCAGAGTGACGGCTTCTCGGTGATGACGGATGCTCTCCTCCAAATCGGCCATATTTCCCGCCTGACTAAACCGTGTATCCAAGATACTTCTGAGGTTGCTGAGGGTTGCTCCGCGGTCCGGGTGACCAAGCGGATGCAGAGTGAGGGCTTCTTGGTGACGGCGGATGCTCTCTTCTAAATCGTCCTTGTTTCCGTCTGCATAAACCGTATATGTACATGTTGCCGAGGTTGTTGAGGGTCGATCCGCGGTCTAAGTGACGCAGGATGAGCGCCTCTTTGTGATTACGAATGCTTTCTACTAGATCGGCTATGTTTCCCGTCTGTCCAAATCGTGTATCCAACACATTTCCAAGATCATCGAGGGCCGTTGCGCGGTCTGGGTGACCGATTAGACGCAGAATGAGGGCTTCTTGGTAGTGGCGGATGCTTTCCTCTAGATCGATCATGTTTCCTGTCAGCCCAAATCGTGTATCCAACACATTGCTGAGATTGTTGAGGGTCGATGCGGGGTCCGGGTGACCAATCGGACGCAGGTGAGGGCTTCTTGGTGATGACGAATGCTTTCCTCTACATCGGCCATGTTTCCCGTCTGCCAATACCGTTTATCTAACCCATTACCGGGGCTGTTGAAGGTTCTTACACGGTCTGGGTGACTATTTGGCCATGTTGCCCCTTTGATCGAACCGAAGTGCCAAATATCTACTAAGAACTTGGAAAATGACTACGCGGAGTGGGTAATTTTAGAAAGATAGCTGGCGTGCTCTTGAAGCGTCTGATTAATGCATCGAGGTCCTCCTCGCTTTTCAATGTTGTGAACTGATCTATTGCATCACAACAAGCAATCCAGGCTTCCTGCTCAGCCTTGAGAGCGTCAGCTTATCCTGAGAATTTTTGGCGAGTAAGAGGATGAATAAGATTCGTCCTTGTTGGAACCCTGCTGACTAATCCAACACCCACACCTCATGCCAATCCCATGTTACGCCGCGATCTATCTCTATTAATAACGGCTGGCCGCATTACTATCAAGCTCCCCCTTCGATCTCGTCAGCTAGCCGCAGTAATTCGGGACACCAATATCCAAAGAGCATTCTCCTCGACCCCGATCGCTGCTAAGCAACCAGATAACCAACCAACCACATACACTCTCGATGATGCGATACTACACCATCTGTCGAAAACCAAAGCCACAAGATCTCCTATCTCTCTCAACGATCTACTGCAGCAATACGATACGCGTGCTAGTCGCGTGCTCAATACTGTCCTTCCAAATATCCCTTTACCCAGGACAACACTGTTCGAACCCAAGAGTTGTGACATCCGCTCAGACAATACACCTCGCGGGATAATTTTAGTCGTTCACGCCCTTCAAGATGGGGACGTTTACGACTTGGAGGTGTCGTCTGGATTCTGCGTACAGCCCATTGAGAGCGAGCCATGTCATCACATGCGCACACACTCTGGAGAAGGTAAATGGCCGATCATCTCATGGTCGTCACTTGATTCCTCTTGGGGCTTACTATACTTGAATCTACAGATTCGTCGTTCGGCACTCCTCAAATCTCCGACATGCACATCCGCGACATTATTCCTTTCCGGCCACCATGACGAACCCATGTTCGCCTCAGAAGTTTTAACATGCCTTCCCCGCTTCGACTTAGTCATTTATTCTATTGATCCGCATGACCGCCAAACTCGCTCGTTCGACACGATCCAGCCACTATCCATCTCGATGTACCCATTTCCTCCCGGCATGCCGATCACAACACGATTCTATCCAAAATCGGTCGGTACAACTGACTATGATGCGCCTTTCGGGACATGGACACCAGAAAAGGTCACAGGATACAGAGATTGGGCGGGGTCCGAAGCCGAAGTTAGTGAAACGCATTCACTTTACAGCTCGCATGATAATCGATAGTGACAATGAACCAGCCTGGCTCCTACGACACGCTCGCGCACTTGCTCTTCTTACCAACCCCTACTCCAGGCACCTCCGGAGCCCCTATCATCGACGCCAACACGGGCGCGGTTGTGGGCATCGTCACAGGCTCTCGCATGCACAATCGTGTCGAAGGGCTCCAAGGGTGGGCAACTCCCGCCGAGGCTATATTCAATGTGAGCTTCTGTGCATGCGGATGTCCCATTGGGTGATACCTCGTCGAAGTCCCGATTGACTCTCCGTTTTCCCGCTTACAGATGTTCAGTCTCCCTGGTATGCCATCGGAGCGACGAGGGACGAATTAGCCATACTTCCGTAGCAAACGCGATTCTTCGTTTGAAAGTCGACAATAAACGTAGCAATTATATGGATCAGCATATTGATTGTAATAAGACTGGACGAGAGGAATGGAGCGCATTTCAAATAGATGGTGAATGAGTGGCATGGCATAGATATTAGTGGAAGTTGAAATGCAGATGCGATAATATCGGGTATTGCAACTAAGAGACGAGCACAGATGATCAATAACACTTTGTGGGCTCAGGTTGCATGCATGAGGGATCGGCACTCGCAGTTCCGGTGTATGGTGTCGGTGGCGTCTACCCTTCATTCTTACCTCCCAAAATACCTTCGTTCGAACACAGGATCCAAAATTCCAGCGTTTAGACTCTGAAATGGATTGCACAATCCGAAAACAAGCGCCTCGCCATTAGAGTACCCAAGCATCAATCATCACCAGAGTCCCGTTCACGAATGCCAACGAGGACGACAGAAGTCACCAAAAAACGGTGAAGATACCCGAGAAAATGGTCAAACTGAGCCTCAGAAGGCAAGTACAGTGATGTCTAAGAAAGCGTGTCGTGCGGACAGTAATCATTGTGGTCGACAATCATGGAATGTCGCGTATGACGAAAATAACGTCGCTTCTGTCGCTTCCAGCAGTTGTGGAGTATAATTTAGTGTTCGCATATCAGTAGCGGACGCCCAGCAAGACATCAGAGGCAATCAAGACCGTGGTTGGTGACGTAGATATAACATTTGTCAGCATTATTAGGCCTTCAAATCCTAGCTTGACTCGCGTTCTTCATTCCGCTAACTCAGTCATCTCATTCATACCCTTTCCAACCTCTTTCCATTCAACTTACCCATCAAAAATGTCTGCTGGAACCCTCTGGTCGTACCCTGGGCAGCACGGAGCCGTCAGAGTACGTTCTAATTTCGTCGAGGAAATGAAGATTGGTATTCTGACTGACTCGAACGCCCGCGCTCTTCAATTAAGGTCCAAGCCGTAGCGGCCTACTGCGATGTGCCGATTACGATTGGCGCACCTTATGAGCATAAGACGACCAATAAGTCACCAGAGTTCTTGGCCAAGTTCCCTGTGGGCAAGGTTCCTACGTTCGAGTCGGCCAAGGGCGTTAATATCTTTGAGACTATTGCGATCTCGGGTTATAGTAAGTGTCGGCTCATCTCAATATATTCCATCAAGCTCTAAATCGTTGTTATTATTCCACAAGTTGCTGGGCTCTCGAAGAATAACAATATTCTAGGATCCTGTTTAGAAGACACCGCTCTTATCAACCAGTGGATCGCATTCCTTGCCCTCGAAGTCAGCGCTCCTGCAAATAGCCTGTTCACCATGCTCATGCACTACATACCCTACAACAAACCGGTGAGTCTTTATTCGCAATAACATGTGTGAAACCAAATTCTAACCATATTCCTGGCGGCAGGCCGATACATACTACCGTGAAAAGCTCCAAGCAGGACTCGACATCATCGAGAACCACCTCAAAACACGGACGTACTTCGTTGGCGAACGCATTACCCTCGCAGATATCTCCATAGCCTCCGAATGCAAGGCCCTCTTCGCATCTCTCGGTGACGCTCAACTTCGCGCCAAGATACCAAATACCCTCCGCTTTTTCCACACCATCGCGAACCACCCCAAGATAAAGCCCGTCTTTGGAGAGCCCGTCTTAATTGAGAAGGGAATGCAGTATACCTCTCCTCCCAAGCCCATGAAGGAGAAGGCGCCGGCAGCTGCTGCCCCTCCCAAGGAGAAGGCGGCGCCGAAACCCAAACCAGCCGCTGACGATGACGATGACGATGAACCAGCGGCAGCTGAGGAGCCCAAGCCCAAGAACCCATTGGATCTGCTGCCAAAGAGCGAGTTCAACTTGGAGGACTGGAAGAGGGCGTACTCAAACATGGACACTAGGGGCGCTGGTGGTTCCGTCGAGTGGTTCTACGGCAAGTAAGTCGCGTTTCCACTCGACAAATCATAGGATTGCGTTACTTACTCGTATGCAGGTTCGACAAGGAGGGTTTCTCCGTCTGGAGATGCGACTTCAAGTACCCCGAGGAGTTGACCCAAGTCTTCATGTCTTCGAATCAAATCGGTGGCTTCTTCAGTACGCAACGCAATATCGACACCAAGATTTGTATTTCATACTGATCTTGCATACTTACTGCGTAGATCGATTGGAAGGCTCCCGCAAGTACCTTTTTGGCTCTGTTGGTGTGCTCGGCGAGGCCAACAACTCGCTCATCAGCGGTGTCTTCATCTGCCGTGGCAAGGACATCAAACCCGTTGTCGACGCCGCACCCGACTACGAGAGCTACGAATATAAGGAGCTCAACTTGGAGGATGAGGCTGACAAGAAGTTCTTCGAAGCCGCTCTTGCATGGGACCTCGAGGTCGACGGCAAGAAGTGGGCTGATGGCAAAGCTGTAAGCTAAACACACGTTATTTAGTGTGAAAGATACAACAAATTGACAACCTTTTCCTCTTCTTGGATAAACAGTTCAAGTAGAACCGTGATTAGTCTTGTATTCTTTGTTGGTTCGGTTGCACTTTCTATCGCGTCGTTGAAGGTGTTCTTATGTTTTGAAGTGATTGTGTTATTTGAACAGTTGAAGTAGGAAATCTCAGTTTGTCTTAGGAACATGCATTGCTGTGTGACGGATATCGTGACAATATGATCCTTGATCCGAACCAAAGGCTTGCCAACTCCTCCCAGCCACCAGAAAAATTCATCCGGTTACACGGTGTACGTCTCCGCTCCAGCTCTGTCACCATATCTTTCCTTTCTTTCAATAACTCGGACGCCTTTGTATCTGCCTATTCTATCATTCCGAGTTAGGAGGTTATCAGTGGGTCTTTCGGCCTAGAGGATCACATGAATGTTCTACACGGCGCGGATGTTAAATCCATGTTTGCTCCCCAACATGTCCGCCGCCGCTCTCGCGGCCATGCTGCACTCATATTCGTTTGAAGAACCTCAGCGTTACGGATCTAGCCATGCGGTCATCCAGCCTCTCAAAGTGCTCGAGTGGAGCCATACTTAGCCTACGCGCTTCGCCACAGGCGCACTAACTACTGTTTACCGTCAGCGGCCTTGTCAAGTATCCTCCTTCGCTCCATCCCGAAGAATTCGGTCCTAGCCTGTCCGAGCATCCGTCCTGAAATCCATCTATCCTCTCCTACTTGGTACTTGGCTGTGCAGCAACCGCCAACAGCAGACTCCCCGAATATGGGATATTAGAGCAAAGCCACCTCGAGGCCACCTGAGATACATTTGGCGCTGTAAATCGACTTCGACCGAAGCTCTGGAGGCGCTTTGCAGTCTCCCATCATCCCTGGCCCACTGGCCGAGTCACCGCACACAGTTCCAGACGACCCCTCAGAAGGATCGGCGGAGAAGCGGACTGTACCAGACGGAATCCGCCTCCGGAGGATGCCATATCACCTTCCTTTATGGCATTCTGCGTTGAACAGATACAGAGGAGTGGCCGAAAAGGTATGTGTACTCTATCACATCAAATTGTTGATTGGCGCCTCGTGTTTACAGAGGCTCCATGCTGTTGGGACAGGCCTCCAGGTACACGCTCAGAGCCCCAGCGTAATGAGAACCGGGATCCCTGGACAGCAGTCTCACGCCAAGGGTGTCGAAACAGAGTTGAGGCAATGGATTGGCAATACCGGAGCCAATGCAATGGGAAGATTATAGAGGAATGTCCACACATCGCCCTGGATTGAGCCCAGCAAGCCTCGGAAATCCCTCAGAGCGACGAATTCGTTCCCCAAAGCCTAGGCACTGGGATTTGAACCCTCCCCGCACCCTGAGGCGATCAAAAGGATATTTGGAGACCCAGGATCTGGGTTGGAGCCTCGGTCCTGGAATTTGATTTGTGTGTATATGTATGCCGAAGGCTCGACCTTCAAATCAATCTGAGGCGTTGTTCAATTTAAATTGACATTCACACGCTCCGGTTTTCATCGGGTTTTGCGTCGCGCCACTTCGATACGGCGGAGGACTAAGGCATGGGCGATACGGGGGAACCGGACCGCCTGTGCTCCAGCTCGCGGACAGCACACGCCGTGATTGAAGGTGCTGCATCTTGACGTCTTTCGCAACATTCATTCTTGGTGATTACCAGTGAATAAACAAAGGATCCGTCGTGTTGCCCGGCGAGGCTTCATCCGTGCATATATGAAATACCCCATCCCACATAAACGAAAAAGATTGTTATACAATCCATATCACGTATCACCCCAGCACTGTTAATTATTCTCGTCAGTGAGCAGGATTGTGAGTCTCGCCTAACGCGTTCCTCCTGAAACCAATCAAGACCCGAGAGCCCGGTTGACAACTTGAGGGAAATCTTAGCCGAACATTAGCAAATAACCGAAGAGACTCCGGCAGTGTAGTTGGCCGTCATACGCACCGTTATACCTCCATTTCATTGCTTTCCGGAGGTGTCCTCAAGCATTCTACTGCATGCTTTAGGGTTTGAATCTTTGATCGCATGATCCGAATGGACTCAGGAAAGAGGTCTTGAGGAGGATACGCTCCTGCGCTCTCTATACTGACTGTAGACATGAAGGGTCGTAATAAGTTAGCCGAACCTTGGTGTGGCAATCGTCGGGATAACTGAGAGGGTTAATCAAGAAGTCAAATTAAGACAAACTCACATAGGAAGAAGTCGCGAATCCTTGTGAGGTCTACCATCCCTTCAAACTCAGCGTGACGGTACACCTCTCGGCTCATAGTCTCCTTTCGGGGGTCTCCTACTACAGCCTCCTTCTCACCACTATCACCTTGTCTCACTTCGATTACTCCGGGAGCGAAGCACTGAGCAAACTTGTCGCAGAGGTGTGGGGGAATAGGTTTTCGAATGATAATGTGAGGTAGAAGTCTGTACGACGCAGTAGCTTCCTTCCCCAATGAGAGAATTACTTGAGTGTGTAACTTTTAATACGCGGCATGAATGGACGCGAGAAACGTACCAACGGGCGACCATTTTGCATGGAGGCTACCTATGCCTTTCTGAGCATGCATTTCCATTTCGACCGTCTGTTCTTCGAGAATCAATGGGAAAGCTCGAATTGCGATTTCGAAGGGATTGCCCGCTTACTTGACCTGGTCGCAACTTTGCAAGCAATATATTGCTGTTCGCAGGTCTTGGAGGATAGTCCTTAAAACGCTCCGCTTGGTCTCCTTGCGGAGCGAAGACAAGGTCCCTTGAATACACTGCGTAAAATCACAAAGATCATTACCAATGGTGCCATCGAGTAGTTCGAATTTAGGCTTGCCATTAGAATTACGGTACTTTTTCGCCGGGTCCATCTCTCCCTGTGAGGCTCTGGGGTTGTGCGTGCAAGCAACGTCAAGCTTGAAGACGATGCAGTCTCGATCCGTAGGCCCGTCAGGCCCTGACGAGGTTAGGCTAATGTCAGTCAGATTAAATTGCTATATAAATCCTGTAATTCTACCTCTCTCATCAAGGGCCCTTGGATCTATCGATAATGGGACGAGCCCAAGTCGATGAGCAAGAACCTCGTCTTGAATCACTGACGTATTGTTGAAGACGTAAACATTCTCAATCGCCATGGTAGGTACCTGAAAAGCATAGAGACAAATGAAGCATCGGAAAAAGGTTTGAATATCGTCTTGACTCACTTCTGCCAGTAATATCCGTCGTAGAGCGTTTGCGATTGACGCGTCAACGCCAACGAGATCTAACTCTATAGTCTTCTCACTCAAACGCTGGATCTGTACAACGAGCTTCTCCTTAAAGCGCTCCAGATCCCAAGAGTGATCCTCTCCAGGGTAAACGCCGGGATAATCTGTACTAGCGACCTATGGCACGAGAGCAATCTTAGCTGTTGGAGGCGTGTCGACATGAACGGTTCGTCAGACTGACATGACCGACTCTCTCCGCATGAAGCACTACATGTCTTCTAGTGTCATCAAGGTCTCCTGCGTTGCCCATGATAGTGTCAGGTGTGAGAGTCAACGAGAGCAATACTGTGGGTGGCGTCGAAAATTCAGGTCCGATAAGACCGATTAAGTCCGTACCAAAAAATTCGCAAGCGGGCGCCAAGTGCACTACGATGGGCAAGAAGATCAGCAAAAGGACTAAGAAGTTTGCCAAATCCGGGAACCTGAAGAAGGTTATTGACTCTCGACGGAAGCATCAGAAGGATGTCAAGGGCATAAAGATCAACAAGGAGAGAAAAGCTGCCAAAGAGCGGACGAAGCCCAAAGATGAAGGACCAGCCCAAGACCCAAATGATAGCGACGAGGAGATGCCTGCGAATAGCAAGTGAGTCATGCTTTCTGACATGATTTTCAATGTCTAATCACGGTTTCTCCTGCAACAGATTCAAGGGCATGACAGTGGACGATTTTCTACAAGGAGACTTCATGAACGACGATGATGCTCAGGTAGATCCCCAAGCACAATTGTGACATAATTGTTAACCGTTGTTGTATAATACTTTGGTGCTTAGGACGCCGGTGAAGGTGGATCAGGCGACGAGGATGATGATGACGATTCCGCATCATTCGCATCAGTGGACGAGTTCGATAGTGAGTGAGCTATTGCTATGCATAGCCCCTCGAAACTGATTTGGACTATATAGATGAGGAGCAGAAGCACATCATGGAACTCTCTGAGCTGGCGAAAAAAGACCCAGAATTTTACAAGTATCTCCAGGAGAACGATCAGGATCTACTTCAATTTGCGACAACTCAGGGTGCCGATGAAGATACGGGCGATCAGGAGGAAGGATCCTCATCGCGGGTGCTGAAGGAAGAGATAATCAAACAATGGCAAGCTGCAATACTGCAGACGCAGTCCATACGTGCTCTACGGAATTTGCTCCTGGCATTCCGGTCGGCCGCAAATATGAATGAGGACGACAAAGGGGGAGATGCCTGGGTCATCGACAACCCTGCCAGTAAGTCCCAGCGGCGGTTCAACCAAGAAGCATCGCTGACGCTCTATTTCCAGCGTTCAATAAGGTAGTAATAACGGCATTGAAATTCACACCAATAGCATTAAAACATCATCTTCCATACAAAGAGCTACCCGATGGTCGATTGTGAGAGCGTATCCTAGAACTATTATTTATCACTGCTGATCAACTCGTCGGACCCCAGCAAAACTCCGGCAACCAACGCAAAGCAGGCAGCATTGGTTAAACTCGTGGCGTCCTTCTTTTCTAGTATTGTACGCTTAAGCTCGCAGCTTACCGACTCCGACATGAACGTGCTTATCATCAACGAGAGTACCAAACTCCTGCCATACGTCACAACCAACCGGCGGTCGATCAAAGCGTATCTCAAAGTTCGTAACAACCGATTTGAGAACGTTTTGCAGCTAAACCCACCATTGGTCTTCGCTTAGATGTGCCTAGAGCTCTGGTGCACCGCTCAAGACCGAGTTCGAATAGCAGCCTACTTGGCCCTGCGCAGAATGGGGATGTGCACAGACGGATCACTATTAGATATGGTCCTCAAGGTGAGATCGTAACTTCCTATTAAAAATAAAACAGACCTTTAACCTTCGAGGTCCAATTCCGCAGGCGACCTACTTGACACTTGTGCGGTCTACGAAGGATAGCAACGACAGAACTCTACCGTCGCTGAACCTGATGAAAAATACCGCCTCCGAACTCTATTCCCTCAATCCCATCACGTCCTACCAACATGGTTTTGGTTATATCAGACAGCTTGCTATGCATCTCCGAAATAGTATGAAAGTGAAGACTCAGGTATGTGGCAGTCATGTTTGACGAGCTAGAAATTAGCATGTTGATCAACCGCACGCCATAGGATTCTCTTCGATTCGTGTATAACTGGCAATTCGTCCACTGCGTCGACTTCTGGTGCATGGTGTTGGCAAAGTCTTACGATACCGAAGTCCAATCTTCTACCCAAGGGGAAAGCGACTTGAAGCCGCTTGTTTACCCGCTTGTCCAAGTAACAGTTGGCGCACTTAGGTACGTCTGTTCTGCACCATCAGGATGCTAGACTATGTCCTTGACTTCTCCCCGTCTCTAAGACTCAACACAGCCTCTCGGCATTACCCCCTCCATTGCCATCTGATCCGATCGCTTCTTCACCTCGTTCGTCATACAAAGACGTACATACCACTCGCCCCTTTCATCCTACCTATCCTCACCACGACTCTCGCCCCGTCTTCAAAAAGTACCGGTTCCACCCTCAAACCCCTGGACGTCACCACACACATCCGTGTACCGACCAACTACCTCAAGACGCGCGTCCTTAACGAAAGCATCCTCGAAGAGGTCACGTTCCTTCTTGGCGAGTGGTGTGAATCTGTTCAAGGCAGTATTGCCTTCCCTGAATTGATGATCCCCATCACGTCGATCTTGAAACGCGCACTCAAGAAGTGTAAAGGATCGAAGGGCGTCATGAACGTCAAGGTTCTTGTGGAACGAATAGAAGATGGATGCAAATGGTCGGAAACGCAGCGCAGTCAGGTACGGTTCGCACCAGGAGATGGCCGGCAGGTGCAGAGCTGGGAGGACGGTGTCAACCTCTCAGAGACACCTATTGGGAAGTGGGTCAAGGTTCAGCGGAAGGCCAGGGCCCACAAAGCGGAGATGAAAGCCAAGGTATACAGCAATGGCGCTAGTGGTGGTGAATGCGGATGCTAATGCTCTTCGTTTTCCAGGCTTCCGTCGGAGAAGGAACCATGATCGGGGACAATAATGATGGGAGAGAAGAGGACGATGACGACCAGGGGGGATCGTCAGATAGTGCTTGAGTTGCTTTCGAAATGTCCAAAGAAGAGCACATGTCGTAATGTCGAGTCTCGGAAGTGACCCTTCGCTTCATATACAAACTAAGCATGTAGGCCTTTCAATTATTCATTTCTGTTGACAGGTCATGCTTCGTTTCAAAATAGGCCACAACGAATGCATGAGGATAGAGGTTCTCATTAGAAACCTCCATGTCATGTACGAGCATAACCGTTGACGGATCTCGAGCAACAATTGTGGTGCAAGTCATACGATTAGGTTGCAATTCCCGTTACATATAACAAGAGTTGAAGTGCCTAGCCACGCCACCTAGGGTTGCCGCCGTTTGCAAGTCCAAGTCTGGAGGAAGCTGGGCCTTCTAATTGCTTAAATTACGGTTTGATCCGGCAGACTCACTTTGAACGTTTAGCGCTATTAGCAGGCATCATGCAATGCCACGCTAGCCTTCTTGAGATGATTTATCCCTTCTGCATCGGCCGGGAAGGTGATGAACAGACAAGCTGAAGTGGCGATCACTGGCTGAGCGATTAGATCTTAATACTCGACCCTTGATACGTGGTCCATCTCCACATCGAAGCCACCAGGCGCAGCTCATGCGGGAACGGGACGCTAATAGCCCCCGCTGAAAGCAAATTCACGGGGTATTCCGGGCTCGTTTAAAGGCGCATCCCATTGGGTTATCGGCATCAGGCGAGGAGGACCACGTTTTCGGGGGAAAGGTATGGCCGGAGGGCCCTGATAGGTCGTATGAACTTCTAAACGATCGGAATATCGTGGTCTTGGGGAGCTTCGTCATGCAGGTTGGGAATGCAATTGGTGAGGGCTGTAAACGCATGGCTGTCTATGTTAAGTGCGTATGCATGCAACTGCTTGGGCTTCTCGAACAGATTGCCATCGGAACCTGATGGAAAGACCGGTTTTGAACCAGTCATGGGGAGGCAAGCAAGACGCCGAGAGGCGCTGGCGGCCGTGATGCCAGCATCCTCCCATTGAATACCTAATAACATCACGGCGGCAAAATTATCGCCGTCGGCCCCACGCCTTCGGTGACCCTGCGATGAATGACGTATTTTTAGAAACGGAGACAAGGGCAGGGCCATTCCGGTAGAATCACGGCGCCAACCTGTAATGGTAAAGACCAACCAAAAGTTCTGCTGATCCTGAATCCTGCTCTCTACATCTTGGCCGGTTGCACAGTTCCTGCCATATTCCCCGGTGTCATGGCGTGGAGATAGCCATGGTATTTGGATCCATTCAACCCGGGACTCGGGCAGTCGCCAAAAGACGACTAAACATGCACGAAGATAAATGCAAGCAATGACCGTTAAGTAGACGATATGCTTGCCTTACGGCCTGACTTGTGTTGCAGCAATAACGTTGGAATGTCGCGGGCGAAACCAGATGCTGAGCAGGGATGCGGCATGTGCAGTCAAACGTAATCAAGTTTACAACCGTCGTTCACTGCCGACCGATACCAGTTGCCAACGGTCGTTCAGCTCAGCGGTGCGACACGGAGGTCGCGGCAAGAATCATGGTGCGCTTCAAGGGGCAGGGTCCAACAGAGAACCCGTCTCCGACCGCCTCCGAGTCTCAGTCGCCGACATCCGACACAATCCACCAAGGAACATTTGGAATCCTCCAGTCGACTAAGAGGCCGGAATTCGGATGAGATCTATGCATCGGATACAGCTTAGCTACTCGTACATGCCCGGAGAAACTGAATGGGAGATGAAAAGGGACGGAGGGTTACTATGCGCGAGGTCATGGGGGAACGAAATGCTGAAATTACGGATTGGGGAGACTAGGCATGGGGTTTCAACAGATGGCAGAGGCAGTGGAGGACAGGTGAATAAGACAGAAGGAACAATCGTCTAAGAGGGTGACAAGATGCGAGCTGAAAAAGAGTAATAAGGAAAATGATAATGTGGCACAAAAAAATACGGACAAGATTAGGGAAGACCAGAACGAATATTGTGAGCGGCCTGACGAATAGTGTGTAGAGGGGAGGAGGGGGGAGCCTTGAATGATTTTGGGGGAGGGGAGTAACGTCTGATATCGGAATTAGAAAGATCGATAATAATTTTGACTAGAGCGGATAATGAGGAGGGATGCAGGCTGTGAATGTGGCATAGTACTCTTGTGGGTGCTCTGGTAGTGGTAGATAGGCGGGTTGGGATGCTGGGTTGTACCATAAGCGAATGGACATAGCGGCCACCCCGCCCCCGCAAAGACGGTCACTCCAAAGGGTGGCGATTTAGAGTAGCTGCGGCTGCGGGTGATACCCAAGTCGGCGGGCGGGGGCGATACGGCCAGAGCTCCCACACAAGAACATTGACTAGCATCCCCCTCTGGCTATCGTTTCACGCCCGTTCCTTGTACACCCTGGGCGCGACGTCCTCCCCAGTCTCCCCAAAGATGTGTCTTCTGATGTATGGGTTCACGAACATGCCCTCGGGGTCGTATCGCCTCAGGACCCGCACGAAGTCGTCGAATTTGGGGTACATGCGCTTGAAGTCCTCCGGAACTAGCGCGTGAGCTTTGGCCCAATGTGGTCGTCCGTCATGCCGTGAGAGGATACGCTCAAATCTTTCAATGAGTTTCCGATAAGCGACAGGAAGTCCATACGGTCTGAAATCGGAGAGCGGGGGACGGAGTGTGATTTTTTGGCGTTGGAGGACCGGATGAAGGTAAACCGAACAAACGTGAGAGCAGAACCAGAAAGGTGCAAGGATGGGACGGCAAAAGAAATGGAGTGAACCGTCAGAACATCGTAGTCATCTCGATGTTGACAAAACACCGCGCAGAAAACTCACTTGAACTGTACGATCCCGATCCAACACGACCTTCTCCCGTTACTGGGACTGAGCCAAATATCGTCTGAGTTTGAGAAGCGGATTTCGATGGGGAAGTGAGGTCGAAGTCCATGAGGGTCTGCGTGCTCTTTGTCCAACCACTCGCGGAGCTCCTCCAGGCAAGCGGCGGTGCTCTCATAAGGGATCGCCCATTCCGTCGTATACTGCGAGAACTGAGGTGCCAAAGAGCGGTTTGTATGTTTCGTTGCAGTAGTGGTGCATTAGGGATGTAAATGCGCAGGTGAAGGATAGTGGGAGTGTGAATTGGTGATGCGGGGTAAGAAACGTCAGACAGCCACCCGTATGGATCCATATAAAGAGGATCGCAGCATGAGACGCAATCAGGGCGAGCAAGAAAAAGGTGGTGAGACAGAAATGGCGGAGAAAGAGAGTTAGTTAGCTTCAGTCTGGCTCTCATTTCAACTGAGTTGAGGGGTATCAGGCTTTTGCAAGGGAAAAGAGAACGCACCAGACAATCTAGGTTGAAGATCCTGAAGCTGTCATCCGTCACCACATCTTCCTGTCCCCCTAGCCAGAGTACAAGATGTCCAACCCAAGGTACGATCATAGGTAAGAAGCGACCGAGGAACAGAGCGAGTTGAACGAGGTGATAACCAATGAGGAAATCCCAGAACCAGTTCGGTTTGACCGGCGTCGCTGGCTAAATATGGTGATAATTGACCGAGAATTCGGAGTGGGTGATCCAGAACGTGGTCGCAAGGTGAACAGCCACCATCGAATCAACGTGTTCGAAGACACAGATCATCATAAAGAGAAGAAAAAAAGCGAAGAAATTCTGTGAGAAGACCATTCCACGCGCAGGAGAAGAGGGGAAGACTAGGCCGATCTGGAGGAGAACAAGCACTAATGCACGGGGGGAAGGGAAGAACTTACGTCGTACGTTCGATCAGCCCCGAAGAACCTCATGGACCCGGTCGAAGGGAACCACCATAACTTCGAGTGTTCTGAGCTGTTGGCGAGTTTGTCAAGATTACTGACTGCTTCGTCAAACGAGATGACCTTTCGCCTTTCCCTCAATCGAAACGCCCGTTCGACTTTGAGCTTGATGGAAACGATGAAGCCCGTGGCACCAAGCCCACATCGTGAAGCTTGGAAGATGTCGAAGTTCTCCGATCGAGAACAGTTGAGGATTCGGCCGTCTGGGAGCATGACCACTAGGGAATCGACGTGGGTTGGGATGACACCGAAGTTCAAACCGGTACCATGAGTGGCGGTAGTGACGATGCCCGCAACGGATTGATCGGAGATGGACCCGACATTAGACATACCGAGCCCGTTATCGGCTAGGACGGCGTGCAGCTTGTGGAGGCTGATCCCTCCCTCGACGATGACGTACTCCTCGGCGACGTTGATCTAGGATCCATGTGTTTGTCAGTTTCACAATTCACGTATTTTACACTTTTCCAATATGATTATGATAAGGGGAGGTGTCAAAGGCGAGGAAAGAGGGGAGTCAAGAAGGGTCGCCCCGAGGGAGCACTCCAGGAAATCTCTGGGATCGGGGTTATAAATATGTCACAACAGGTCAGATCCGAATGAAAGGCACCGCCCATCAGATCTCCCAAAAAGTTGCCACGGGCCTTGAACACGCGTGAGAACGGGCGTCGGAGTAAGCGAGAAAACGGAGGAGGAAGGAGAGGGTAGCAAGGGATCCAGGAGAACGAGAAGACCAAAAGGAATTGAGGGGTGGCGGGATGGACGTTAAGGACTAACCTCAAGGACACGATCGAGTGCGTCTGTTCGAACCATGAACCCGCTGGTACATGCGAGATCGCTGGGGCTGTGGCCGGCTCCGGCCGCGCGGACAGTCGTGCGTTCTCGACGTGCGAGCTCGAAGATATAGGGAAGCTGATGAGAGTCGGTGGGCATGAACGTCCGTTGGGGTCGGCACTTGTACGTTCCTGCCCAGTTAGCGAATGATGCGTCTGACAGCGTGACGGGGGCGAGCAGCGTGGAGAGTTCGGAGGTGGAGCACATTGATGGCGGCAGAGATGCGCCTGAGATGGTTGGTGGTGGAGGTGGCGGGCTTGATCGACCTGGTTCCATTTCTGTATGTGTGTGTACGTGTCGGGGTCACTGTGTTGTTTATCCCTATCAAGATTGATTGTGATTGGCTGAATGCAAATTGGCTGACGAGTCTAAAGTGACCAGAGGAGAGGTCCCGGATAGGTTTGAGAGAACTTTTGAAGACCGAAGAGACGGCAGGGCCTTTTAACCGCGTAAAAGATTTTTGAGGATGTTTTCGGCCTCTATAATACAAGCCTTCCAGCTCACTGTCAAAGACGGCGCAAATTGGGGAAAGATGTGGGCGAGTTGAGTGTCGGGGTGCGCTGGACTGTTTGTGACAAATTTGATGTTACGACACCAATTGAAAAACTGAGCCCCTGACACGACCAGTTACGAGAGTGCGTTGATTGCGTTGATTCGGAAGATGGTGATGTTGGGTGGGGGAGTGGGAGTGGGGGGACGAGGAGAGCGGAAGAGAAGTGGGGATGGAACAGATGATGATGATGATGATGAGGGGTGGAGAAGAGCGAGTCGAGGTTGGGATGGAAGGAAGAGGTGTTAGTATATATACCGCACCGAAGAGAGCGAGATGTACTTGGGTTATGGGATGGTGTGGTTTTTTCCACCCGGGCGTCGGAGGGGGTAGCCAGAGTTGCTACAGTGAGCGATTGAGTACTTTGTGTCGGCCTTGTTCCAATCCGCACGATAAAAATGGTGTTTTGGTACACTCGAGGAAGGCCCCAGGGATTCGGGAGAGAGCAAGATGGGCCGTCCCTTAACCAAAAAATCCTGATATACTAAGCAGGGTTATGAACCCAGAAATGCAGCAGGTTGTAGTGAGAGAGCTGGAATACCTAAGGGATCCCTGCTGGGACCATCAACCCTAGCACTCCCAACCCATCTGCCATCCTCTTCAATTACCCCCGATCCGGTTCCCCTTCCACGTTATATCCCAGCGCGTCTAATCAAGCGCGGCATGGACGGGTACCATGGACGGTCTAGCGCGGAACCAATAATCTATGGTTCAGTGCACCAATATTACGCGCGTTATATTTCGTTGCACCGTTTTTTGACGAGCGAATTCTCATTTCCTGGCTTGCCGGGTCTTACCGTTGGACCGCCTTTGAGCCGGTTGCTTATTAGGCATGCTTAAAGGGTGAAACATCCTATTCGCCGTAGCACATGCTGCGTGAGCTTATGGTCATGGGCATTCGAATCCCCAAGTCACATTGGCCATGGGTGGCAAGGGGCCAAGATGTAACGGACCCAAAAGTAAAAAGCCTGGTCACACAACCGGAGAACTCCACCAGACGACGATCGGTCGATGTAGGCAACGACGTAACCATACCCTCTCCCCAAAGCTGCGATCGGCACAGCCTACTCCGGAGCCGACAAGGCTTTCAATCACACGTAAGCAGACGGTATTGCCAGTGGGTTGGGTAGGTGGTACACGTCTGGATGTGTTACCACACCACCCTCCAGGCTGACGGAGGGCAAGCTCCTTGGCCTGTACATCAATCCAGCGCTCAGGGTACACATCAACACAATCATTCTATTCCGGGTGTTGGGCGAGATCTCCCGCCTTTTCTGGCCTATCTCCTGTTTGACATTTCAAACTCAACTACACGCAGATGGTGCCAATACACACGTCCCGACAGAAAGGTTGATAAGTCGCATGACATGGATTGACGCGACTTGCTGGGCGGGGTCAGGTCTCCAGTCGAATCGAATCGACAGCCGATGAGCACATGCACCGCGAATTTACGATTTTGATGCACCATACCCGGAACCCGTATGCCAATCTTCTCACTGCTGCACTTTCCCAGAAGGGTTGTCGGGGAGTACTGGTTTAACCGGGCCGCTAAAGGAGCAAGGTCCAGCCCAGGCATTTAAGCGCAGAGATGAGAACAGAGAATCCATGTGCGGTGGCGTGGCATTGCATCGCATCTTGTTGCCCAAGCAAGGGCCCTTACATTTACCCCTCAAGTGGATGGACCACTCTGATCTCAACTCGCCGCCCTTCGTAGACGATGAAAGAATCGCTATCTATCTCTCCAAAACTCTCTTCAATCTCAACTGCGCGCCGCGGCGATGTTGATGCAAGACATGACTCTCAGACATATAGGCATGTCGACACTAAGAATTTAGCGTGTGGGCAACTCCCGAGAACAGGATATAATACTTTAAGGGAACATCCGTCAAAAAGAACAAAACAAAGGAACCGCATAATCAGATTATCGGCTAGATCTCTGGGACTGGACACACCAATCTCCATCCTCCCCTTCCCATCCCTTTGGTTCGTTTCCATTTTTTCACTGCAAAAGGTTCCAGACGCGAGTACAACATTTTAACGTCTCTTAGCGCAAGAAAGAAGGCAATTTTGATAACCGGAAGGAAGCAACGCTACTGACCTGGAAGAAGTCGAAAACCACTCGGGACACTTCGTCGCCCTGGTGCAGTAATACCCCTCGGACCTCTGCGAGGCGAGGGAAGAAAAGACAGGATGTCAATATTCTACTGCGCCAATTCACGAGCCAGAAGAAAAAATGAATGGGGCGGGAAACTTGTGAAAAGGGGAGAATGTCCGGTAGTGCGTGCGCGAAATGGCAGTGTCACCGAATGAAAATCTGGAAGGAGGAGTCAAGAAATCTGGATCAAGAGCCGATCGGGATCAGACCAACCTCCCCTTCCAAAGGCCGATAGCCTATATCTTATCTTCATCCACGAAACCGGAAATCCTAAACCCCAAGAAGGTAAAGATGGGGATGACGTCGACACCTGCGACCGATAACAGGTCGATCGGGGGATTTTCACTGGTCGGCGGAAAGCAAAGAACGCTACAAGGGATTCTTCTCGTTCTAGCCACACGCCAGCCAGCTTAAATCACTTTCTCCGTCCGAGCGGCAAAAGGGGGGGGTTAAGGGCTCAACTCGCGAAAATTGTGGCCAACTCCCCAGGAAAAGGCTCCGTTCGCATGGAAACGGGAGGTCGGAGTGAGGGATGAAACTCACCAGCACTATCCAACTCCAATCCAAGCTCGAACTCGGTATAGAACCCTTGCCTATTCCCACCGTGGACCGCATGGTGTTGAAAGCTCGGCAGAAGTCCCAGATCCACACTCCATTTGCAGAGCTCCGAGACGGGCCCTTCGTCCGTGTATCGCATCACCTTGTCAGAATCGCTTGTGTATAAGACTGCGACGAATATCCTATCTGTTCGTGTCAAAATAGAAGGCGACATTAGCTTCTGATACATCAATGCGGAGATACGCCATATGACGACTTGGCAAGATGGAACGGAGACATCCAGAAGACACGGTCCAAGCAAAGGCACACGCGTCAAATAGTTTCCACTCCGCTGACGCCCGAAAAGTACTGCCCCAAATAGGCCACAGGCTCACGTCTCCACCCCTTCATTCCAAGGGAGTGATCGAAGGCATCACGGGGGGAACCGCTGAGAAAGTGAACGAAGAGACATCTAAAGCCAACTCACCCTGGGGAGTGGCCGAGAATTTGCAAAATTTGGTCTTGATCCTCTGGCCCTTCCTCAAGATCGCACCCTTCTGGACGAGGTACTGCACCCTGATCGAGAGGGGGATCGTCAGTTTAAGCGCGAACACCCAGACAATCGGGTAACGAAGGAAGAAGCGCTGCGTGGGGGTCGATCCAAACGTACCTGTTCTCACAGATGCTCACGCCCGCGTCATTCTCCCTGATATACGCCGGTCGCTTCATCCAGTCGTCATGCTCTGCGGGAAGCTTCACCTGAAACAGACGGATGTTCCCGGACGGCAAAGTTGAGTGATATCTGCGAGTGGAGTGGAATTGGATCTCTCACCTTCATTAGGTAGGCGCGTCCAGCAATGACGCTCGAAACCAATGGTCTCCTCGCAAGGCCGTACTAGAGTGAACAAAACCATGTCCCAGGTGAATGTCAACATATGCAGCACCGAGGCATGCCGACGGGAAAGAAAACGAATGGAGTGAACGGCGAGTAGCCCCATGAACTGAAGCCGAGACTACCGTGCCAAGCCGTCGTTATCAAAACGCGGAGGCGTGGGCGCGGCAATTGAGCGCACCGACACCAGTGGTGACCCAAGTGTATGGAGTGTATGTTGCAAATCAACAAGCGCCGCCGCTGCGGAGAACTCCCATGCGCTATGCGCGATTCCCCCAATTCCGCGACCTCGAGGGCTATGTAGGTGGTCAAGGGAGTCATGGCTCCCCAAGCGGACCCACCGAGGCCGCATGGGGTGGCCGGGGAGTCCGGACCAGGCGCGTCCACCCACATGGCCGCTAAGCGCTAAGGGTCCAAACTCCGCCAAGGCGTGGGCAAAAATATCAACATGCCATCCACAAGCCTCCCAAGAAGCAGAGCAGATGGGGCCAAGGGAAGGAGCCGATTCCCGATCACAAAAGCCAAAATGCCATGAAAAAAAATCCAATCTAGAACCCTGAAACGAGAAGCGAAGGTAGGGATACGATAAGCTCACCTGAGCAGCTCCACGACTTGTGGCGGTATCCGCATCGCTTGGCCGTGCGATCACCTTGATCCTGTCCCGAAATTGGGCCTCCACCCGCTTGAAGAGGTACTCGCTACCAGAGAAGCCTCCCACGAGTAATAAAGCGTCGATAGGAGCATCATGCACTTTCGCCATCTGCTCTTCGAGTAAGTTTAGCACCGACTCGATCACATGGTCGAAGACTTCTCGTCGTAGGAGGATGCCTGGGATGGCGAGCTCGCCGTTAACGAGTCCGACAGATGGATCGTCGGGATCTTCGACGTTGAAGCAGGTGAAGTGGAAATAGTTCTCTAGATGTCCTGTGAATGAATAAAGGAAAATATCATAACGGCACGAGTGAAACTTGCCATCGTCGCTTTCTCCCATATAAGCTAATTTGTCAGTCTCCGCAAAGGCGTGCATGAAGTACGCCTGAGATGCTGGGTCCAAATGCGCCGGATGTTCTGCCAATAACGTCCGCACCAGCTCCCTGAACCGCATATCAAGGAATATCGAACCGCTATATGGCGTGTGCGTGATTAGAAATTTTCTTTAAATGGTTCCATATCGAACGCAAACGCACCAGTTCGCCCCACTCCTCGCGCACACCTCCGCAATCTCAAGATTACTCAGCGAACCGATGATCTTGTATATTGCCAGATCGACCGTCCCTCCTCCAGCGTCGCAGATCATGAAATTTTGTGAAGGTTGAAGTTGGTGTAGATCGGTGAGATGAGCGCAATGCACGGCGGCTGCCTCGGGTTCTCTAAAAAAAAAAACGAGGTCAACGGGATCTTCAAAGGGCCAATTCGACGAGCTATTTGGGGAACTCACGTTATAATTCGTAATCGATCTCTCCAATTCCGGTCGCGTGCATGTGCGGCTTGTACCAAACCAGCTTTTATCGCGGCTTCCCGCATGAGCTCGCATCCGACAGCATCCCATGCAGCTGGGACAGTGAGCCATACGTCTGCTTCGTCTGTTGGAACATGCCGATATTAGGTCAGTATGCGAGAGAAAAGCTCCAAGGGCCATTGAAGGATGAACGCACTGAGATCAGCCACCGCTCCAATCTCTCTCGTGATCTGTTCCTTAGCATATTCGAAAAGACATGATAGGTAATCTACAATAAGGTCGTTAGCCGACTTGTTCGGCTGCGAATTTGGAGAGAATATCAGTATAATGACGTAGGATACTCAAAGGATGGCCTAGGATACGCACCGGAAGTGGAGGGAGTCGTGGATCAATTTTCGTTGGGTCTCGTAATACTCGTGGTTCTAAAAATAGTTTGAACCTGGATCATCAGCCACAGACGCGCGCAAGACGTTCTTCCGGTCAGTAAGGCCTATGTCGAGGTTATGTGGAGAGATTCTTTCATTCTTCACAACATACCATTCACACCGTACAGTGCCGGGCATCGGCCCCGCATTCTTCGCTTCAAGCCCCCACGCCAACACTCGTCCATTGTTGTCGTAGAGCAGACAAGTAGGCACTTTTCGGAACGTCTCGAAGGAGCCTGGCCAGTGGATAATGTTTTGAACGCGGCCTGCATTGATTCTGGATGAGCCGTACGCTACTCCAGATGTTGTTGTGCCAAAGCTGAGCAACACGGCAGGGCAAGTCGTGAGCTTACAGATCAATTGCAATGACAGACCCGCGCGTTCCCCTTGTAGTTCTACTCACTCGACACTGATACTGAGCTTCCCGTCGTCGATGTTGGACTGCCCGGCCATATTCCTCCTCATGCTTGGGGGCACTCCGCTACTTATTGACCCCGGACCGCTGAACTGCTCTGGGGTATCTAAAGCAAGAGGTGGGCTGGTGGTCCCTGGTCTTCCAGCATGTACAGGATTCGGTCGGACGATATTAGGATCGAGTAGTGGAGTGTACGCGCCAGGTCCGGGCGTCGAGGTGTGCGCTGGTCCGGGTGGGTAGGCCGGGTTGAAATCTCCCGCCGCTGGTGGAGTTGTTGGTCCATTGTCGTGAGCAGAAAATCCATTTCCATTGGGTACAGATATGCCGCGTTCTCCTCGTAATGTCATCTCTGGCTTTGGGGTGCCATTTTCAGGTCCGGGAGTCTGGGGATATGCTTGGAGCGGTGGGTGAGGGGATGGCTGGGATTGGGTTGGATAGCCTGGTGTGTAAGTGGTGCCGTTGCTTCGCCCCTGCGTAGCTGGTGCCACATCTTTTGATTCTCCACAACAGAAGCCCATTAATGGTCGTAAAGAGAGACGAAATACGCGTTGAGAGCACAACTGGGCGAGATTCGAACAGAAAGTAGACGAAGATCCATGACATCGGGAATGCCCGGCAACCCCCTTTCTGGGCAAACATCGGCGTCGGCGGGTGTCTTATTCGGCCCACCAAGCGCCAAGCTTCTGCTCGCCCAACAGGAAGCGAACTCCTTTTATAACGTCGTTTGAAGATGGTGTGCCAAGCAAGGGACCTCAGGATACAAGTCGAATAAGCACAAGTGGCATTGGCCTCGAGATAACCACAAGGACCAGCGACCAAAGTAGCTTGGTTTTGTAGAAACAGTTCATCTGCAAGACGCATCAACCGGATGGCTTAGGGAGTGCCATACAAAATATTGAGGGCAGTTGCACAACAGCGATATGAGGGTTATAACTCCACTTATCGCGGTAGCAATCGGGCATAAACAACGAATAGTCTTCAAGTCTAACCACGACAATAGGTGCCACATGAAAGTGAATTCTAAAGAGAGTAGCCCGTCGTATTGATAGGTCCTCATAGAACAAAAGCACGGGTGCGACTTGAAGTCATGTCAACGTTACGGTTACATTCCATGCGCATGCACTCAAATGACCAGATCTAATGAAATAAATGTTAGCTTGGCCTAACATGGTCAGCTCCTTCCGCTTAAGCTTTTAGCTGTGATAGAAAATCTCGGAGCGTAGTCTCCCAGCCACAGTTCCACGATCAGCTTTTAGTCAATTCCTGAGCGCTTTGTGCTTTGAGGGATCGGACATAACGGATTTTTTCCGGAACAATGTCCACAACCCCCTCGAATGGTACCACTTGTCATCTTTGACGACAAGACGAAGGCCAAACTCGAGGCATATGGTCTCACATCGCAAGCTGCACATCTGTCTTTCGTGGCCGCCTGCAGCTCCATCGCTACTGTAAGCTGTATCTGGACATACCGCCGATACTGGAAACGGATTCCAAACGCCGAATCCGTTCCTACCAAACTCATCGCTCGACGGGGCTGGATCAATGGGGTCGTTACCAGGTACTTTAAAATGAACCAGGATGGCTCGAGTCCCGTTCTAAAGCGACTTTCTCCTTCCCGATATTAGCGTGGGGGATGGGGACAATTTCCGGCTGTACCATACACCGGGCCTATTCTGGAGGTGGCCAATCAAGCTGAGGCACGTCCCTCAAGCGGCGAAAGGTGAGCGTCTTGTGATTATCGTACGTCAGCGGGTCGAGTCGCCAAGGCTGAAGGGATTGTACTGACCCCGTCTTCTGTTCACACCCGGCGAAAAGCACTCCAGGGACAGACGATCCACATCCGAATGGCTGGAGTGGATGCACCCGAAGTGAGTCTTCTAAGCGTCGGTACTCTGGAATCCCCGGGAGTCATAAGGGTGTCAAAGGGTGATCTCAGAGTCGCGCCACGAGGCGCGTCTGATCGCGTGCCACCATTGTGAAACACAGGATCCTCTATTATTTCGGTCTTCAGATTGAAGATGAAGTACTATGTGGAGCTCCATGTAACAGATATTGAATTGGGAGGATGCTCGTGGAACACTCATGGAAACTTTCTCCATCCCCTCACTCCGACTTCTCGTGTCACGTATCCTCCTCTCTGTTACTAACTGACCTCTTTTGTATCGTAAGGCAGCTCATTTCGGCAAACCGGGACAGCCCTATGCTAAAGAGGCTCTGGACTGGCTCAGAGGTACCGTTCACGGACGACGGGTGTGGTGTCAGTTGGTCCGGCGAGACCAGTATCAGCGCATCGTGAGTGAGTTCGGCTCCAAAGGTCAAACCAGCTACTTAGAACAATATTTCGTACGATCCTCCAGGTGGGTGTCCCGTATTTGGAACCAAGAATCCTACCAGCGCTATTATTCAAAGGCCGGAATCTCTCCCTCATGATGGTCACAGCTGGTTGGGGTGTAACAGTGAGTTCACTGAACATATTCTTTGAGTTATATTTGGATTTTAGTATTGCTCTTCGCAAATTATAGTACGCTCAAGCCGGCGGCGAATATGGCGCTGAAGGGAAGGCGAAGTACATCCAGCTCGAGGCACAGGCCCGGTTCGTTGGCGTATACCTTCATCCACGAACACCCGAATCTCACCGAGACATCCCTTTTCTAGCGCGGCACGTCGTGGGATGTGGGCGAGCAAGAAAAAACTAGAATCACCGGCAGAATACAAGAAGAGAGTTGCCGGAGACAGTTCTGCTCCCGTTCCCACCACGGTCAAGGTTCCTAGGAGAAAGCTGCTCTCACGTCTATTCTCATCGTCCAAGGTGAAATGAAGGCCAAAGAAATGTTAACGTTGTATGGGTGCCAAGGGTTGTAAAAATCAATCAGTTCGTCAAATCCACTAAGCTTATCCTTTTGATCCTGAAGACCAATTCACTCAGGTGAACACACAACAAGCGAATCTTCTACACAGCCCAGTTACAATTCTGGCTTCAATCTATGTGTGAACATCGAAGCCGCCCGAGAATATCGAGCGGTCGAGGGCTGGCTTTGTCCTTCCGAATGTGCTCTCCCCCTCGTCTTTCCTACACTCATATCACCCTAGCCTCAAATCAAAAGGCCTCACCTCCAAATCCTGTCCTAAATAATCTTAATTACCATATCAAGTGCAGCGCATATTGCGATGCGACGAGCACGAACTCCTTGGGCCTGACAGTCACTATGTAACTTTGTTCTAGATGCGGGGCTAGTCGTCCGTTGGAACATTTGAAAACTGCCCACATGGACATCCGGTCACTAGAGAATCACCCTCACCCTTCCTACGCATGTATCCAAGAAAGTGAGGGGAGGACCTTGCGGAGTCATAGCCAAGTTGGCATCACAGTCCATTTGTATCTCGCGCCGGATGGCTGTCCTCATACTGCTCGAGGCGGCCTCCCGCGGTGCACATATGCCATGTGAACATCAATGACAGACTGAACCCTAGCATAAACCCTCGTAGAAGTTCCGATCCGCTCGGTTTCGACGTTTCGACATCTGGTTGGAGGTGAGCGCCCTCCCTCTTCACTCTTCAGCGATCAAGCACTCTCACCAGAGAGGCGTCATCAACCTTCGTGATCGGAATTTATTCTTGATGACATGCGCCCATTGCTTCACTACTTCTCGACGACCATCATAAAACTTCGTCTCTTGTGACATCCCAAACAGTTGCTGAAGTGAACCCGCCATCTCCATGTAAGTCCACACCTTTGGCGTTTCTCGAAGTCTTTGACCACTATTTTCAATTTGGGACGGACTACAATCTATCGTCTATCCAAAGAGCACCCTAAATAGCCCTAAGATGTTCTGCTGATGACCTAAATATACTGATATAGGTGCTCCCAATTCTGCTCGGTACATGCTAGCGCCAACAAAAACGATGCCACGCGGGACAACCTCCGTAACGGTATGGGTTTTCTCAATACGATAAAGGCTCTGTGTTCAGGACACTTTCTTGGAAGCCGAGCCGCTCCAGTATGCAATTGAGCCAGCCGTCGAAACGACAGCAAGGAATCACGTCAAGGCTCTGCTTCCGCTCGACCTTCGCATCTTTGTTGGCTTCAACCAACCCGAATCCTTGAGAATGTCAAAAGTCAATGCGAGCACAATGGGCAGAGCTATGACGTAGACCAGGAACCTGTTCAACTCAGGGTCACAATTATCTCGCCAGCGCTCGTCGCAAGCCTCAGGCCCGTTCGAAGTACGATGCCCAACTTGTTAACTGCACTCGACCCGTATTACGTTGATGACGACTTCACCCAAAGGCCGAAAAAATGTCTCCCGTGATTCGGAGACGCTCCCGTCTCGGTGACCTCGCGTTCCCGCCCTCCTTGGCTCGTATTTGGCGGTCAGCTCATGTTTCTCCTTGTTTTCTCCACCCCTGCGCCTAAGAGTTGCAGAATCGCAGGTACTTCTTGCAAGATATGGAGGTCTCGCAACCACATTCAGCCCTGAGTTAGAACCTCAGAGATTACTCCTTATTCCAAAGCAAACGACCAACTGAGGTTTTCGCCAAGCAGAACCCAGTCCAATCCGAACGCCAAGGAATCCTAGGATTTTCAATTGGTTTTGCTGCGTGTATCCTACTGTCGGGGATGGAAGCGAGTACATCACGAAGAATGGAGATGTGAGCGCTTGATTGATTCTCCGTGGCGAGCGTGAAAGCCCCAGATATAGAATACGTCGCACTATTCCACTTCAGGCATTCGAAGCGAGCACAGTTTATCGACGAGGCCTCACTCCCAGGCGTGTTGTCTCCCGATGACGAGGAAGAAGAAAGGGGTCGCACAGCGGCCACGCATCGTCCTCGGGAGCTGGCCACAAAGGGGCAAACGGGCCTGCATCGGCTGCTAGGAGCCATATGCCAGTTTTAGAATCGGAGACGGAGGTTTATGTCAAAGTTACTCGACAAAAAACTCCAATTATCACCCTTCGTTATATCTGCACAAGGGAACGATGGCCGATCAGCATTCAGGAACCCACGCAAGCGAAACACTAGGCGGGAAGTACAAGGACGCCTCTATAACCACCTCAATAACTCAAATGGAAGGAAGCCTGTCTAACGCCAGAAACGGAGTCTGCGACGGCATCATACTTCCGCCAGCTCCCATTATCATCGGCAGGAGCGACTCCCTTAACTCATGACCCACTGGGCCAAGCGGCTAAATAGCTTCGATGGTCAGTTCCTCGCCGATGGTGCACGTTTTCCATGTGCGAACCGGTTGCGCCGCAGGAAGGCCAAAAGAGCGCTTTGGATGTCCATGCGAACAGTATATACAATCTATAAAGAGGACATATGCCAATCCGATTGAGGCGCAAATCAAGTGACCAATGATGATAGATTCAGTGGCTTGAATGAGTGAGCTCAAATGGAGCGCCAGGGGTAGGCAGCGAATGAGGTCGAGGCTGTGAACGCACCGACCCTTCCGAAAATTAGAGAACATGATAATCACACGAATACTATGGCTACTATAGGCCATGATATGGGTGCACGTGAGATAAAAGATATAGAGCTGCCAAACGGGCAGGAGCAATAGTAGAAGTATATTTATTTGGCACCGGTCCTGTATATGTGCCTGGAAGGTTTAAGCTACTCTTTCAGGAGCATTATGCAGGTATCAGATAGAAGAGACATCTTAAACCCAGGGTAGTACCACTGGTAAGATGCGTTGTCCGGCACCCAATGATGGCATGTCAGGGCAAGGTTGGGTCACGTGGCATCAGGGTTGTACCGGGGTCATGCCATATTGTCATGTGTACGGTTCCTCTCCACTCGCCGCAATCGACATCCTCTACTTGAACGCGTATTTCTGTAGCCATGCTTGCATCAGGCCTTTCTTGCAACCTGTTCACTGTCGAGAGCGAGGAAACTGCTGTCTCACCAGTACTCGTCTCAACTCCTCAGGTCCATTCGAAGTATGATGACGAGCTCGTCAGCTTAGTTGTAAGAGTGTTTGCGGCCAAATCACAGATAAGAGCAACGCTGATTGTAATCGTTAAACGAGGCGGAAGATCAAATCTACCGTATTTCGAAGATCCTTCTTTCTCAGTCGCCTCGCTTCTCCACGGTCCTTGGCTCGTATTCGGGCGGTCAGCCCATGTTTCGCGTAGACGCGTCCATCTCCGAGATTGAAAGTTTCTTGGAGGTCCTTCATGCTAGGTATGTTGACCTCATAATCACGTTCAGCCATGGATTGGATCACATACTACTCATTTCCCCAAGGCAAACAGAAGCACGTCTTCGTTTGCAACCGGGCGAATGGGGTGACGCACTATATCTTTCAACCAAGTGGGGATTTTCAACTATCCGCGATCATGTCATCAAGCAAATCGAGGTCCAATGCGAAGACCAAGGAATCCTAGAGCGGTTCGAAATTGCCCTGAAGTGCCAAGTCCCACAATGGCTTCGTAACGTGTATCACACACTCTGCGCCAGGAACGAGCACATCACTGCTGAAGAAGGAAGAAGGCTGGGATACGAACGCTTAACGGCAATCTGCCGAATCAGGGAGATTCTCCGCGGCGAAGCTAGGCCGAACTCAAAAGACGAGCGATGTGGGCGATGCAACAACTGCACCTTCTATATGGAGCTGCCATGCAGATACCCTCTTGAGGCCTCTGGAGCGAGTGCACTCCAGTGGATCGACAAGGAGGAGCATCTAGGGGTGTCATCTTATGATGATGAGGAGGGAGGGGCTGCAGTGGTGGTGACGTCGTTGTCAAACGCAACGGATTCCGAGGGGACAAACACACACACGTCGACGATTAAGGATGTGGCAAACATCAGGAGCGGCAGCGAAGAAGCGGCTTCGGCCATACCAATCGCTCAGATGGAACCCATAGTGGACCAATTCTCCATGGCCACTGACGCTTATATTGAAGTTTCCCAGCTGACAACCCCAATCCCCATCGATAAAGGCGACCCCTTAACATCTGCGCAGAGGGGCGGTATCGCTTCGACGACCTTTGGTGACGAGAGTGAGGTCACGCGTTCGATCATCTCAGTAGCTCGGGTGGGCGCCGCGGGGGGCGTGTCTGGCACGGAGAGCGGGGTCTACATTGGGACCACCCACCCGTCAGCTCACAGCATCATTGACAGCAGCGACCTCTACTCACGACCTACGGCACTGGGTGAAGGCGTACCACTTAAAGAGGGATTCCTGTCAATGATCAGCGCTAGCGAAGATGGGGTAGAATCACCTCCGATCATGATGAAAACACAATTGGACGCTACGCAGACTTCGTATTATCCGATCAATGACCACCACTTCGACGCAGGGTGCATGGAGTCCATCACAATACGTCCATTCAAGCCTGCTACTTTGGCAGCGAAGGGTAGTGCAAACCAGGGCAGAAGCAAAAATATAGGGATGCAATGTTCCTTTTGCTTACAGACGAAGCCAAAGGTCAAAGGGAACCCACTGGCTTGTAAGCCTTGCCGACGAATCCAAAAGACCAAGCAATGTGCAGTATGCCGGAAGTTCAAAACGAACGTCCAGTTGGAAACCCAAACGTGCAAGCCATGTCGAAAACAGGCGCGAGCGGCTGCCATAGCTGTGAAAGCGAAGGCAACACCGAAAACCAGGGTGTTCACTAGCAATTATGGTGACGCGGCGCCATCGGATGTTCAGAACTCTCAAGTGAAGAACCCGTATTTGCTTCAAACTAGTCAGTTTCGCTTGTCAGAGTGGAAGAGGGTTTACATGAGCAAGGACACCAGGGGATTCGGTGGTTCCCTCGAGTGGTTCTACAAATGGTAGGTCACATCTTGATTTGGCAGTTGAGGGGATTGCCAGCAGCTTGAATTATGTCGCCCCCAGGTTCGATAACGAGTGCTTTTCCATCTGGAGATGCGACTATAAGTATCCCGAGGAGCTGACTCAGGTCTTCATATCCTCAAGCATGATCGGTGGCTTTTTCTGTAAGTGGCATGATGACTTCACGAAAGATACTTACTTTCATGCCCCGCTCTTTAGCACGGATTTTAGGCTCTCGCAATGACATTTTTGCCTCGATTGGCGTCCTTGGCGAGAGTAACAACTCACTCGTCAGTGGTGTCTTCATCTGTCGCGGCAAAGACATCAAACCCCTCGTCAGAAGGGCGTCCGATTTCGAGAGCTACGAATACAGGCTAATCAGCTTGGAAAACGAAGCCGAAAGAATTTTCTTTGAGGCCGCTCTTGCTTGGGACCTCGAGATCGATGGTAAGAGGTGGGCTGATGGAAAGGCGGTGAGTCAACATGACCTTTGTATATCCGACACAGGTCAGATTGACCAGATTTCTATCAGTTCACACTGTAATTCCCGGAACGATCGGTTTTCGACCGGTGGACGATTACTTTAGATCGAAACTAGTCAACTTCGCCAAGTCTTATGAGTCCACCGAGAGACGCATTAATCCACTCGGCTGCTATTCACCAGCACTCTCGCCGCCCCCTTTTGTATATCTCTCCCTCTCACCACGCGACTCCCCTCTCGGCTCTCACGACCCTTCTAGAAGCTCACCCTCTCTTGCTATAATTGTTGTCTATGCATTCAGAATCTCTTTCCGCCTGCCTATTCCGAACACGTTGTACCACGAACCCCTGGTTGTTGTCCGCACCGCACGCCCATATGGCTCTGAAGCAGATATCACATTACCATTAGCAGCCATCCGCTTAAAGACTAAACACAATCGAAGTGATTCGCTCGATTCCAAAACATCCTTCAGATTAAAGGTATTGAAGGCCAAATGTGGTCTCAATCACGTCCGCAATGTGAAGGCGATCGGCAGCATTATGCAGCCCTATATATTTTATCGTGAGCTCGCTCGATAGAACGGTATGAGTCGGCTGGCTGGGGTTTGCACTTGATCCCGTAGTAATATCTGGGCTTGTCGTTTGAGGCTCGCACAAGATTCCTGGGGAGCGAATAATTCCGTAATGACCGATTTAGCGGAGGATGTCACCTGGAGAGGGAGGTTACCCCGTTGTCGTGTACGCCCATACGAATCTAAAATCGAATCAAATGATCTATGTAAAAGTATTTCCGACAATGAACGAATGAGGAAGAGGGGACAACTCACGGTCGTTTGTGGCCAACGCGATCGGTTTGCCCAACTTCAAAACCTACTTTCCCAGAGAGGTCCACTTTCCATTCATCAGCACGTCTTCTCCGACCCCCTGAATCCAGCGAAGGGGTGTATAGGTCCACCCCCCCCCCCCTTTTTTCGTTTTTTGTTTTTGTTTTTGTTTTTGTTTTTGTTTTTGTTTTTGTTTTTTTGTTGTTGTCATCAACCTCCTATCCGGCGTCTATCTTATCATATGGGTGATGGGCGTTGTCACCCTCCTTGGCATCTCTTCGCCCACAACGCCCGTCTTGGTAGGATTCAACCAACGCCCTGCCTCTCCGCCAATCCCATGGACCTAACTCAACGCTTTCCCCTACACCCATATCATCTCCAGGCCCACGGACCTCTAAGATGATAGGATCAAATACGAACATCCGACAAGTCTCAGCACAATTGTTCCAAGTGTAACCTGTCGTAGACAATTATCCACGTTGGAGGTATTCTGCTTCGTGTGACGCGTCAGGTTATCAATAGTAGCAATAGCCAGTAAGTGAATGCGAAATAAGGAAAAGCCTTTCCGGTTTCGGTGATATGGGGGATGTATGTAGGTACACGTATGCAGTAAGGAGTAGGCCTATGTCGAGACATTGAAAGATAAATTGGAGGTCGCTTGATAAAAGGCCGGATCCAATTATTGTATTTTTATCGCCCATCGTCGTCACGTCATGCAAGCGGCAGATAACCTTGAGGCTCGAGCTAGATCTGGTGTCGTCATGTGATGGATGGATGGATACATGGGGCGCATTAAGCTGAAGGTGGGCCAATGCGTATTATTGCAAAGTACTGCCGTGTATAGCATTTTGAAACCCGATACAATGTCATCGGGATGTGTACGCGACGCGATGCCAACTTAGTGATTAGAAACCGGTGAAAAGGCCCCTGGAGTTTCTTTGGGTGCAAACGATGACAGAGTTGATACAGGGTAAGCACTCTTTGTCCCTACGAAGGCGTGGACAGGGATTTGGCGCTGCAAAATTTCGGAGCTATGATGCCATGATAGCTCGGCTTCAGTGGTTGCCGCATAATCACATTCTATCTACGACTTCTGCTGTGCTCACTACTCGGGTTGAACCGTAGTACTAGTACTTGCATGCATTGATATCGGGGAGCAATATTCCAGTCCAAGGTCCTTCGACGGATCACTCGACCAAAAACTCTAATCATCGTCGATCGCGACGATTCATTCGTCATATCAGCATAAGGGAAGGACTAAGTTCAGAAATCCACGCGAGTAGAAATACCATGCGATAAGAGCGATGACATCTCTACAACCACCTTAATAACCCAATGGAAGGAAACCTGTGTAACGCCAGGAGCGGGGTCTACCCAGCGTCTATCATCATTGGCAGGAGTGGCCTTAACCCACGAGTCACTGGACGGAGCGGTTACATAGGCTCGATGGAGAGGGTCTCATCGGCGGTGGCACGCCTTCATGTGTGAATCGGTTGCGCCGTATAGGAAACCAAAGGAGCGCTTTGGACCTCCGTGTGAACAACGGTTCATATGATCTACAAATAGGACATATTCCAGTCTGATTGAGAAGAAAAGAAAGAGATCAATGGTAACGGATTCAATGGCTTCTATGGGCGAGCCCAAATGGAGCGTCAGGGGTAGACGGCGGATGAAGTTGAGGACATAAACGTATCGACCCTTCGGAAATTTAGAATATGATAGTTATGTGAGTACGATGACTACCGTGGGCTATGTTGCGAGTGCATATGAGATGAAAGATAAAGAGCTGTTAAGCGGGCAGGAGCAATAGTAGTAGTGTATTTATTTGGTTAACTGATATATGTACCGATAAGGTTTAGGCTGTCCTGTCAGCAGTATTGCGTGGATTTCGGGTGGGGGAGCCATCTCAACCCTAGGTACCACCGGTCAAAGAGAATAATAAATTCAAAGCGTAAGCGCCAAACGATCCACTTATGGATTCATTCCTAGACTGAAGCCAAGGCCGGTGGGATCCACACAACAGATGTGGCTTCTTCTTCAACAAAACGAAACCGTGGCGAGCAGGAAGACGGAGACGTCACCGTCGGAACTCTGGTAAGTATCATAATCCAATCCTGCACGAGTCGATTAGAAATTAATTAAGCATAAAATCGGGTGCTTCCGACAAGACACCGCCCTGCGAGCCTCCGCTTGTAAGAGCCCATCGCCGGATAAACAATTCCGCTGGTGCTGATCGGCCTTGTCGCCGCGCTCCCACTAGGTTGAAGGAAGACTTAAAGGGCATGGATCGTACGTCGGCGGTGTAACACACCCGATGATCAGAATGACTCCGCCGGGAGCCGAACGATCACGATGACTCCTCAGCGTCGCCAAGCGGTACCGGATCCTAGGCCCTCACGCCTCCACTCGCTCGGTAGCTAGGGTTTCGACTAAGCGCCGAAACAGACGCGTCCGCATTTGTTCCTTCTGAGCGCCGAGCATCTACTCCCGTTTGTGAGATTTGTGCTCGAATCCTGGAGCTCGGACGATTTCTGCTTCGAGATCGACAATAAATTTGAGGTGCGTGGGTTAGGAGATTGCCAGACGAACAAATCGCAGAATGCCGAGAACGTAAAGTCGCAAAACTAACGACGCTCTCTACCCAATCCGTCGGCGGACAGGTGCTTCGCCGCGTTGACCATGGCGTCCAAAGTGACAAAGCGCAGGTACTTCCCCAACTCGGAAGATTGATCCCCCCACTTGAAGACACACCCGTCCTGATCACCACCGCGATATATCGTCATACAGCACTGATACACCTCACTTTGCAACTCTGGATCGGCCACGCTGACAGTGTTGAGTCCGTCCTTCCTGGCCTCTCTGAAGACACTGTTTGGTGATCGAAACACGCCCACGTTGGCCTTGAAGAGTCGGAATTCCCAACCGTTCAGCTTCTTCCCATCGACGTAGATCTGCGACTCTGGAATGCGGCATTCGATCCGGATGAAGTCGAATCCGGCGGGTTGACCCAGCGCTTTGATGTAAGACTCCTTGACGGTCCATATGATGAACAGACGGTTGAGGGCTCGTCTTTGGTTGTCAGCTGGAGACGAGCCAGGATCATTCACCCCAAGGTACGTGCGCTCAGTCACCGTGAGCTGTAGAGTGAGAGTGGCGTCAGTATATCGAGATCGACCTAAAATAGGAGAGAAGACCCTTACCTTATGAGATAACGAATCTACGTACGTAGAAAACGGAATGTTCCTAGGTAGGGTAATTCGGACCGCATCGACACCTATGTTCCAAACTTTGTGTTTCCGGCCAAGGGAAAAGGCCATTGTAACGATGGAACCATCATGGGCTATGTTATAACCCAAATGCTTTTCCTCCTGAGGGGCGTCCTGTGCGAATGGTGGAGTCATGTCAGTCATCGCCATCATCCGGCGGTTTGAACTCTAAGATGTGTACGGACGATATATGGTTTGCCTGCTTTGGTCGTCTTGATCGTCCACGCATTGCGTGGGACATTACGTTGCTTCATAACGATCGAGGGGATCAGCCGGCCGAGCAACGACCCTAACAACATGATATGAGGGCGTCAGCGGCTTGCGGGATATTTCACTCTCTGGCACGTAGGAAGGAAGGTTGACTCACGCCATGCATCGTCCCGATCTGGTATTGCACAGATCTTGTAATACGATTCGTCGTCCAGGCATCGTAGACATAATGCGAATTCCTATTTCAAGAGAGAACTCTCAGCGGGACAGCTTGGGTGGGAGGCCTTTCTGTTAGAAGCTTACTCACAGCGTCTGTGGGTTCTCGGTTAATGGTGATGATCCAGGCGTAGAAAGGTTGTTCTTGATCTTGATCAGGGGACATTCGATGTGCAAAGAGACGAAGTTGAAGTTGAGAGAGCAATCGAAAGTTGGGTATGTGTTAGCGGGTTGGGTACGCAATCGTGGGGCGCCGCGCTGTTTGCTGGCGGTCGAGATCGAACTGATATAGGGTGGTTGAATATTGGATAGCTCACCTCGGCTTATCCGGTATAGAATTTTAATATATGGTGGAGGCCAATATGCGAACTGCGGGCAGTATGCAACAATATTCGGGGCCGGTCGGTTCAGGAAGGAGGCTTGGAGGCGGTACTAGGCACTATCAGGTTCCGCGAGGCACGAGAATATTAAGTAAGTGGTGTTAGGAAATTGGACGACAATCGCCGGGTTGTGATCAGCTGCAGAGTGGGGGTGGGGTGAGTATGCCTGCCGGTTCCGGTGCTTTCATAGAACTCATCATGACATCATCGGTGCCTGAAATGAAACGTCTGCTCTCGGGACTTCTACTACTCGCACCAGATCAAGCCGTACATGTATCATTCGACCCTCGTTTCCGCGACACAAGGTGTATATTCTCCTTGACGTATTTCCCGAGCAAATTGACGAATATCCGGGGCGCGAGAAATCGGGCTGCCGCGCAGTCAAGGGCAAATGTTCGAATTTGTCAGTCCAACCTCGATTGCCTCTGCCCACACCACTCCCAGCACCCTTCGCTTCTTTTCTCCGCCTACCCACCCGTACAACTTACATGTGTGTTCGTTCACATTGCACTTTGCCTTGTCCCCCTGTAGCTTGGGGCCCTTACCAAACAAGACTTGTACACCAAGTGGTTCATCCACTAGTTCCCATCAGTACTATCGGGTGTACTTTCCCCAGTCACATGATGTAGGAGAATATTTCCAGCGCTCATCCTAACCCCTCAAGTCCCTTCAAAGGACGACGTATAACCTTTCCACTCAATAAGTGCACTTGGACTTGTTCTTTCAAGCTGGCGAAAAAGCGATCAAAAAGCCAAAAATAATGTTTCTCGTATGTCTAAGACCCTCCTGCCTCGGTCACCTCGCTATCCCACCATCCTTGGCTCGCATTTGTGACATCAGCTCATGCTTCTCTTTGTTCTGTTGACTTTCATGATTAACAAGTCCTTCATGTCAGGTATAGTTATCTCGCAATCACACTCAGCCCTGAGTTGGAAACTTACAATTGCTCCTCATTGGAAAGCAAGCACGCACATTCATCTGAGCAAATAGAGCCATCAACTAGGGCCTTTCAGTTGTCTTCATCAAGCAGCTTCTAGACCCGAACGCCAAGGAATTTGGTATTTGATATCGCCTTGAAGTGCCGAGATTCACATTGACTTTGCCGCGTGTATCACGTAGTCCGCGCTAGGAGCGAGCACAGCACCGCAGAAATATGGAGATGCGATCGCTTAACGATGATTCGCCGGTTCTCAGTGGTGAATCCGAGCTGAAATGCGGCAGTTGTACCTCATATACGAGCTGCCATGTAGTGTCCCTCTTGAAATCATCCAGGAGGTCATTTCCTAATGAGGAAGAAGGGGTAGTAGTAACCACGGAAATCGTACACAGGAGCGGGTCACAGCGGAGCAACAGGCCCTTGCCGATAATCCACGACCACATCCCAGTTGTAAAACCGGGGCCAACCCATTGCAGCGAGCGAGTTTGACATTGAGATCGTTCAAGCTCCGACCATCATGGATAGTGATGGTTTCTTCAACATATCTGGACAGGCGAGCAACGGCTTCCCAACAGCTCAGGGATCTAAGCAAGCGACTATCATAGTACTGCTTCGATCAATTTCAATAACTCAAATGGAAGAAGGCCTTGTCTAAAGCCGTGAGTGGCGCTTTGGGCATCTGTGCGAATAGCTTACATGGGTTGGAAATAGGACATATACCGGTCAGGCTGAGACAGAAACCAAGAGATCAATGTCGGTGGCTTCGGTGGTTTGGATAGCCGAGTCAAAATGGAGTAGGCCGCGAACGAGGTTGAGGACCCCAACGCATCAACCATTCCACAGTCACAGAAGATGATAGTCGCAATAGTGCCATGGCTACAATAGGCTGCGATGCTGTTGGTTTATTAGAGATAAAGAACCACCAAGCGAGAAGCAGGGGTATTTGAAATGCCCCTTCAGTAGCATTACGTAGTTACCCCCAGCATGGCACCACCAATAAACGAGAACAAAAGGCATCCTCTAGAGCTTGGCGAGGGTACACGATCCAAAATGTAGGAAACGACCAATGTTTGGAAGTCACGGGACTGCGGGCCCCAGGGTCATACCGGGATCATCCCATATCATCATGTGTACGACCTATCACCTCCCACTCGCTACAATCGCCGTTCTCTATTTGAAAGCGTAATTTCTGTAACAATGCTTACATGCGATCGTTCTTGGAACCTGTTCACTGCCGAGAGCGAGGAAAGTGTTGTCTCGCCTGCGTTCGTCGTTAATTCAAAGTATGATGACGAGCTCGTCAACTTAGTTGTAAGTGTGTCTGGGGCTAAATAACAGATAAGAGCAACGCTGATAGTAGTTGTTCAAAAAGGCGGAAAATCGAATCTACCGTATTTCGAAGATCCTTCTTTCTCAGTCGCCTCACTTCTCCACGGTCCTTGGCTCGTATCCGGGCGGTCAGGCCATGTATCACTTAGACGTGTCCATCTCAGAGCTGGAAAGCTTCTTAAAAGTCCTTTATGCTAGGTATATTGGCCTCATAATCACATTCAGCCTTAGTTTTGAGACTCACACAATGCTCCTTGTTCCAAGGCAAACGGAGGCACGCCTCAGTTTGCAACCGGGCGAATGGGGTGATGCACTTCACCTCTCAACCAAGTGGGGCTTTTCATCCATCCGCAAACACGTCATTAAACAGATCGAGATACAATGCGAAGACCAAGAACTTCTGGATCGCTTCGAGGTTGCTCTGAAATGCCATGTCCCGCAATGGCTTCGTCACGTGTATCGTACACTCTGCACCAGGATCGAGTACATCACTCTTGAAGAAGGAATTCGGTTAGGACACGAACGCTGGATGGCGATCCGCCGAGTCAGAGCCATTCTCCTCGGCGAAGCCAAGCTGATCCCCAAAGACAAGCGGTGTGGGCGATGCGACCACTGCACCTTCTATACGGAGCTGCCATGCAGATACCCCCTTGAAGCCTCTGGAGCGAGTGCACTGCAGTGGATCAACAAAGAGGAGCACTTAGGGGCGTCGTTATGTGAGGAGGACACCGCGGAGAGCGGGGTTTACATTACGATCGCACACTCACCAACTCACATCATCGCGGGAAGTAGCGACCTTAAATCACGACCTAAGAAACCGGTCCAGGGCGCACCATCGACAGAGGGATTCCCGTCAGTGATCAACGCTAGCGAGCGGAAGGTGAAATCACCCCCCGTCATGACGAAAACCCAACAAGACGTTATGCAGTCATATTATCCGATCAATGAGCGCTACGTCAAAGCAAGGCGCACGGGGGCACCAGTCACAATACGTCCATTTGATCCTGCTACTTCGGCGGCGAAGGGCGGCGCAAACCAGGGTGAAGGCGAGGACCCACAAATGGAATGTTCCTTTTGCTTACAGACGAAGCGAAAGGTCAAAGGGAATCCACTGGCTTGTCATCCTTGTCGACTGATCCAGAAGACCAAGCAATGTGTAGTGTGCCAGCAGTTCAAAACAAACGTCCAGTTGGAAACTCAAATGTGCAAGCCGTGTCGAAAGCAGGCGCTAGCGGCTATCACAGCTGTCAAGACGAATGCAACACCGGAATCCAATGTGGTCACTTGCAATAACGGCTACGTGGCGCCATCAGATTCCCAGAATTCCCAAGCGAAGAACCCGTATTTGCTTCAGAAGAGTCGGTTTTACTTGTCGGATTGGAAGACGGTCTACATGAGCAAGAACACCAGGGGATTCAATGGTTCCCTCGAGTGGTTCTACGACAGGTGGTAAGTCGCATCCCGATTTATCAGTTGAGGGAATTGCAAGCAGCCTGACAAGCCTCACCCGTAGGTTTGACAATGAGAGCTTTTCCATTTGGAGATGCGATTACAAGTACCCAAGGGGGTTGGCTATGGTCTCTATGTCCTTGGACATGATTAGTGGTTTCTTCGGTAAGTGCATGACGACTTCACGAGAGATGCTTACCTTCATGCCCCTCTCTTTAGCAAGCATCTCAGGCTCTCGTAACGACATTTTCGCCTCGCTTGGCGTCCTCGGCGAGGATCACAACTCACTTATCAGCGGCGTCTTCATATGTCGTGGCCAGGCCATCAAACCTCTCGTTCGATCCGCATCCACTCTCGAGAACTACATATACAGTCTAATCAGCTTGGAAAACAAAGCCGACAGGATGTTCTTTGAGGCTGCTCTTGCTTGGGACCTCGAGATTGACGGTAAGAAGTGGGCTTGTGGAAAGGCTGTGAGTCAACATGATCTCTGTGAATCAGACCACAGGTCAGATTGACCAAACCTTTATCAGTTCGCAATTTAAATCCTGGAACGGCTGATTTTCGACCGGTGAATGATTGCTCTAGATTGAAAACCGGTTGAATTCGCTAGGTTTTATGAGTCCACCAGGAGACGCATTAATCACTCGATTTCTATTCACTAGTGCTCTCTCCTCTCCGTCTTGTATCCCTCTCGGCCTAATCATGCGACCCCTCACCCATCGGCACCCACAGCCCTCTCCGATCCTTACCCGGGCTAAGACCCCCCCCCTGCCATGATCTTTATCCGCTCATTCAAAATTTCTTTCTTTCTGCCTGCCCGTCCTCGTTGTACCACGAACCCTAGTTGTTGTCCGTAATCCTCGACAGCTCAGATACGGATAGTCATATGATCATATCATCGGTCTCTACTAGCAATGACCTACTGAAAGCCAAACACAATTGAAATGATTTACCCAATTCCAGACGCCATCCAGACTAAACAGAGCGAAGTCCAAAAGCGGCACAATCATGTTCACAATGTGAAGGCGATCAGCGATATATCATGACCCCATGGATGTTATCGTGGGCTCGCATAATAGAACGGGATGAGTCGGCTGGTGGCTTGGAGTTTGCACTTTATCCCGCAGTGATATGCTGGCTGGTCGTTAAGTGTCGCACAAGATTCCTTCGGGAGCGAATAACTCCATAATGATCGGCTTGGCGGAGTTTGTTGTGCACAACTAATAACATCAGATCAAACAATCTGTCCACAAGCATTTCCGACGATGATTTAAAGAAGAAGGGGGAAATATGTAGCTCACGATCATCTGTTCACCCATCTTCAGACCTTCCATCCTAACAACGGTCCCCTCCCATTCATACGTCTTTTCCATCCCTCCAAGTCCAGCGAAGAGATGCATACGGACCACTCTCTTCAACAACATTTACCCAATGCTTGGCTGATCCATGCTTACCGGCCACGTCCCTTTCGCTGTCCTCCTCGGCATCACATATTCTCCCAAAATGGGACTGTACCACTGTTCCACGACTCTATCGATCTGATTCAGCATTGTCGTATATTCGCCCGTATTACCTCCGGATCAGCAGCCAGTCGGTTCTCTGGGTCGGTAGGATAGAACACAAACACTTGACCAGTCTTGGCACGATCCCTCCAATTGTGATCAAGCTCGAGTGCTATGCACAGGGATCCAACTTTGAAGGCGTATTGATGTTTCTTGTATGATGGTGATTTGCTGCACCTGCCATTTGATGAGACGAGGTAGAATGTGGATACGAGGGAAGACCACGACCGTCGATCATCGTTACATCACGCATGTAGCAACTACATAGCTGACCTAAATTAGGCGGTTTCATAAGATAAATGAATGGAAAGGTGTTTTGAGCTGCAAGTGGGGAAACGACTTCTCTAGAGAATGTACCTGCTCAGACGACGTCAAGTATGCCATTGTTGAGGTCTGACATATCTAGGACTGTGAAGTCTGAACACCATTATTAGTGAGATAGCCGCCGGCGCGTGTACGTGACTCACAGGGTGTTTGACAAGCCCATTGATCGAACGGACCGGCCACTGGTGCCAAACTCAACAAAAGCTAAAAATGCTTTGCACTGACACCATCGTAGGCATCAGCGCCATGTCAGGGGGGTCCATAAGCATGAAGGACTGTATATTAGCGGTCTTGCGGAATTAGATGAGATTGAGGGTAGCGTCAACATCACAATGTTGATTAGTGGAATATCCCATCGAGCGAAGGAGTGCATGACCAGCGGTAGGGATTTCTTTTCATAGTATCAAGGTTTTCGTACATATCTTAGCGCTCCTCACGCCACGCCCTCCCAGCCAAGGTATCTACTACCCTCAGTGAGATACTAGGGTGGAGAGAGAGCATGACGAGCGGGTAGGAATTTTTTTTTATAGCATCAAACCTTTGGTGTGATGTCGTACCTGACATAGAACTGCATTGCCGCTTCCCACGCCACTCCCTCTCTATAGGTTTTGGCTCTCCCTGAACAGCGTCAATCAAGGCGGACTTCGCTCCAGCATATCGCCGAGAGATTAAAAGAACACTTCGAGGCTTTTGAGTTTCAAGAGCGAGAGGACAACGTTCATCTGGTGGCTTAGCAGGGACGCGAGTGTTCTGGTTAGTCAGCACTGTTCTCAAAATGTTCTTGATCGACCAACACCAAGCTGACTGGAAAAAGAACGAGACGGCTACCTATTTGCGATACAGAAATGGATACCGCTCATACAGCATCGCTGTCTAGTTATATCCACATCAATGCCAATCTTTGATCGACCCTTGAACCACGTGTTTCCTGATCTCCTGGCGCCGAGTACGCCTCATTCTTCACTGCCCTATTGCACGAATCGGAATTCCGCGAAAAAATAGGTAAGGAAAGCGTTGGCCGGTGTCCCTCGCACCCAGTGCATTGGCGAGGGCATGCTCAGGCGAGGCGGTGGCTGTGCAACAGACGCCACGCAGTCACACCACACCGACCACACCGCCATTCACCACCTCCCATCTCGTTGAGTCCTCAAAAACCAATCCCTCAAATCCAGCACAACTTCAGACTTCATGGCAGATAACCAGGTATGGATCCGTTCTTAGACTTGTCTGTGCGTTATTACCACACGATCCACCTACTCATGAATTCATTTCTAGGCTGAAGTGAGCACTTCCGACGAAGGCACTGTCATTGGTGTCCACGCAATAGACGTGCATTTTCCTGCGACAAAAAAAGACCGTCACGAGCAGGACGATAGGGGCATTAATGCCGGAAGTCCAGTAAGTGCCACTATTGGCGTCGAAGCAATGGTTCTTTCGCTAAAGGTGAAACAGGATACCTGCGACGAGGAACAGCGTTCCGATGAAGACAAGCTTCCGCTGGTAAGGCCCAATCACTAGATACCAAAATCAGGCGACATTGATCGAGATAGTCCTTGTGCCCCAATAGGCAGAAGCAAAACTTAAAAGGCGTAGCCTTTTGACATCGGCCCTGACTGTTGCACTCGTAATGTTCCTCCTGTGTCGCCTATGGTGCTCGATCCTTGCTACTTCGCTTTCGCTGTTGAGCCGGGGCAAAGGACAGCAAGGAAGTGATCCCCCACCGAATCAGATCGCAAATAAGATTGGTACCCATGTACAAAACGATAGTGGCACAGATTCCGGCGACGAGGCAAACTCCGACTTGGTATGAGCTAGTTTCCCAAACATCTATATTACGCACTCTGACCCCTCACCGTGAACTAATCCACAGGTTGAAGCAAACACCAAATCATCTCTCCAGGAAGCGTTGAAGGCTGGCCAAGATGCATTCGACCAGTTCCTGGCTTCGCAACGTGACATGGATCTTGATGTCTGCATCGAACGCTGGCAGGATGTGCTAGCACTCTGTCCGATCGGACACGATGTCCGGACATACATCCTCAAAGACCTTGGCAAGTCGTTGCAGAGTCGATTCGACCGGAGGGGCGACATAAACGATCTCGAAGAGAGCATCCATTATCAACAAGAAGCCCTCTCCCTTTGGCCGATGGACAACCCAATCCGTCCACCTTCCCTCAATAACCTCGGTAACGCGCTGCGAGCACGATTCAATCTACGGGGTGACATGGGGGATCTCAATGACAGCATCCGTCATTATCAAGAAGCCCTCTGCCTTTACCCGATGGCTCATGTAGACCGTCCAGATCTTCTTAATAACCTCAGCAGGGTGTTAGGGAAACGGTTTGACAGGAAGGGCGACAGGGCCGATCTCGAGGAGAGCGCCCGTCATTGCCAAGAGGCCCTTTCTCTTCTTGCGACGGGTCGCCCAGATGGCCCGGCTCTTCGCGACAGCCTCAACAATCCACCACATCTGGTGAGTGTTATCATCGATTTTTCCTCTTTTCCGAACTCATAAACTATGATGCCAAAAGAAAAAGCCCTCTGACCAAGGCACGACTCCGCTGGTACGAGATAGTCCGTATGTGCAATTTGGACGACACTAATACCGTGGCTCTTTATGTTCCCCGTCCCAGGCGGAAGCGAAAGCTCATGGAGCGCCTCGTGAAGAGATTTCTTCCGGGACGAGCACGGGAACGGGAGCGCGGCAGAGTACGGATGGCAATACCACAGGAAAGCAGGTAAGTGACGTTATTAAGCCGAATACGTGATCAAAGAATTGAGTAGGAACGACAGCGCGGCGGCAGGATGAACACCAGCAATAAGCCAAACTCCAACTCGGTATGAGCTGTCTTCGAGATACGAAGTTATACACCACTCACTCACCCTTTTTCCTCGCCGAATTCTCAGGCCGCATCAGACGCTCAACAGCAAGCCTGGAGGGCTTGCCAAGATGCTTACAGCCGGTTCACGATGTCAAAACGCGAAAGCGACCTTGATGCCTGTATCCGAAGCTGTAATAGCGCACTAGCGGTCTTTCGAAACGATTATCCACATCGCCTGGACGCTTTACACCTCCTCGGCATGGCCTTCGAAATTCGGTTCAAATGGAGGGACAACATGGTCGATCTCGAGCAGAGTATCCATCATCTACAGGAACATCTCTCCGTCTGTCCGATTGATGATCCAAGCTACCTGTTGTCCCTCCATAGTCTCGGTAATGGGTTGGAGGCACGGTTTGATCGAACGGGAAACGTGGCTGATCTGGAGGAAGGGATTCATCGTCACCGAGAAGCCGTCATCCTGTGTCCGATTGATCATCCCAAGCGCGCAGGTTTCCTCAGCCACCTCGGTATTCGATTGGATGGACGGTTTAGACGGACAGAAAACATGGCTGATCTAGAGGAAAGTATTCGTTGTCAGCAAGACGCCCTCGCTCTGTGTCCAATTGGTCACTCAGATCGTGCAGGACTCTTAAACAACCTCGGTGCTGAGTTGAGTAGACGGTTTGGGCAGACGGAGACCATGTCCGATCTAGAGGAAAGCATCCGTCATCATCGAGAAGCCTTCGGTCTATGGCCAATTGGACACCCAAGCCGCGCATCGACTCTCGCCAACCTCGGGAAAATCCTAGATGCACGATTTGGGTGGACGGGAAACATGGCTGACCTGGAGGAAAGTATCCGTTATCAGCAAGAGGCCCTCACTCTGTTTCCAACTGGTCACCCAGACCGCGCATCGACTGTCGTTAATCTCGGCGGGGTATTAAATACACGATTCCGCCGCACGGGAAACATGGCTGATCTAGAGGACAGCATTCGTTATCATCGGGAAGGCTTCAGTCTATGGCCGAATAACCACCCAAGCCGCGCATCGACCCTCACCGACCTCGGAAATGTATTGGGTGCCCGATTTGAGCGGGCGGGAAACATAGCTGATCTAGAGGGAAGCATCCGTTGTCAGCAAGAGGCTCTCGCTCTGTGTCCGATTGGTCGCCCAGGCCGTGCATCGATTCTCAGCAACCTTGGTGCTTGGTTGCATACACGGTTTAAGCAGACAGGGGACATGACTGACCTAGAGGAAAGCACCCGTCATTATCGAGAAGCCCTCAGTCTATGGCCAACTGGCCACCCAAACCGCGCATCGACCCTCACCAACCTCGGAAATATACTGGATGCACGATTCGAGCGGGCGGGAAACATAGCCGATTTAGAAGGAAGCATCCGTTATCAACAAGAGGCCCTCGCCCTGCGTCCGATTGGTCGCCCAGGCCGGGCATCGATTCTCAGCAACCTCGGTGTTGGGTTGCATGAATGGTTTAAGCAGATGGGGAACATGGCTGATCTAGAGGAAAGCATCCGTCATCATCGAGAAGCCTTCAGTCTATGGCCAATTGGTCACCCAGACCGCGCATCGACCCTCACCAATCTGGGAATTACACTGGCTACACGATTTGGCCGGACGGGAAACACGGCTGATCTCGATGAAAGCATCCGTCATTGTCACGAAGCCCTCACTCTGCACCAGATTGGTCAACCAGGCCGCGCAACAACCCTCAGTAACCTCGGAAACCAGTTGAAACGACGGTTTGAACGGATGGGAAACGTTGCTGACCTCGAGGGAAGCATCCGTTATCAGCGAGAGGCCCTTATTCTACACCCAATTGGCCGCCCAGGCCGCGTACGCGTCCTCACCAACCTCGGCACTATATTGCATATACGATTTCGGCGGACGGGGAACACGGCTGATCTAGAGGAAAGCACCCGTCATCGCCAAGAAGCCCTTACTTTGTGTCCGATTGGTCATCCAGGCCGCGAATCAACCCTCAACGACTTAGGCATTGCGTTTTATTCATGGTTTAAGCAGAGCGGAAACATGGCCGATCTAGAGAAAAGTATCCATCATCACCAAGAAGCCCTCGCTTTGCGCCCGGTTGGTCACCCAGGCCGCGCCACGATCCTTAACAGTCTCAGCACCGGATTGAGTGAACGATTCGAGCGGACGAGAAACATCGCTGACTTGGAGGAAAGCATCCGTCATCGCCAAGAGGCCCTTACGCTGTGTCCGATTGGTCACCCAAACCGCGCATTGACTATCCACAATCTCGGCGCTGCGCTTTATTCACAGTTCAAGTGCACGGAGAACATAACTAATCTCGAGGAAAGCATCCATCATTTCCAAGAAGCCCTCACTCAGTATCCAATTGGTCACCCAGAACGTGCATTGGCCCTCAACAGCCTCGGCGTTGGATTACTTGGACGTTTTGAACAGACGGGAAACATTGCTGATCTTGAGGAGGGCATCCAGTATTACTCAGATCTCGCGGGCCAAAAACTCTCCAGGCTGTCTGAACGTTTATTTGGAGCCTTGAACTGGATTACTGCAGGTCGCGAATATAATTCGGATTCGCTTGAGGATGCGTACTCAACATATATGGACCTCCTCGACCGTTCTTTACTCCTCGTTGCCTCCGGCATTCCCGACACCCATGCGCGTATGGTACGTATCCACAGGCATAGGCCAACCGTGGCCCAGGATGCTACTTCATATGCAATCAAGAAACATCGGCTCAGGGAAGCTGTCGAGATTGCGGAGCGGGGGCGAGCCCTTCTATTCACCCAGCTGGGCAACTATCGAACACCTCTCGATGATATCGAGGTCGTGGACAAGGGCCTGGCTGATCGATTCCGAGCGCTGAGCACTGCGCTAGAGGATGCTGCGACCTCCTTCTCGGACAAAATGATCACAACTTCAAACGCGGAGGATCAAGTTGCAAGGTAAGATCAACCTTCTACTCTACAGTGCAAGCCATCAAACTAAATCGCACACAATAGACATCAAAAGATGGCTGATGACTGGGATCATGCCGTCAAGGAAATCCGGCAAATAGACGGCTTCAAGGACTTCCTTGGTGTCACCCCCTTCTCCAGCTTACAAAAGGCAGCAGAAGGTGGTCCGGTGATCCTCATCAATGTGGGTGCTGATGATTCCTGTGCTCTCATCATCACGGCGTCTGGAGACCCTCTCTCTGTACCACTTCCGGAAGCGACATTATCCGCCATTACATCCTTGGTGAACAGACGGATCAGATACACCATAACTGAGGCCGAAACACCCAACAGTAACGAAAATCTCAAAGAGGTCCTGCAAGATCTTTGGGCAATGATTGTTGCACCAATTGTCCTTCAGCTGGAGACTACACTGGGTCTCCCCGTCGGATCGCGAATTTGGTGGATGCCGACATCATTCGTTTGGTGGCTCCCGCTTCATGCAGCAGGGCCATACAAGCGTAACGAGAGGAACCTTCCTGATCGCTTTCTCTCCTCCTATACAACCACCCTTTCGAGCCTCATCCGGTCTCGCGCGAACTATCGACCGATCAAGGGGTTTCCAGGTCCACGAATGTTAGTCCTAGCTCAGGCCGAAGCTGAAGGGCAAGATCCACTGGAGAACGTTCGTGTTGAAGTGACTCTGATCCGTAAAATGGTGAAAGAAGTCTCAGGGATCAAGCTCACGGTTATCGAGGACGAATATTGTACAAGGGATGCAGTGTTGGGTGGCCTGAAAGATACAGCATGGGTCCACTTCTCATGTCACGGCCATCAACACCCAACGAAGCCGTTCGAGTCCCATTTCTCCCTTCGGACAACTGATGCGCCCCTTACGCTTCTCGATATCATCAAGAGAGACCTCCCACAAGCTGAACTCGCTATCCTTTCAGCTTGTCACTCAGCTTCGGGCGATCTATCCACGCCAAACGAAGCGGTCAATCTTGCTGCTGGCATCATGTTTGCTGGGTTCCGGGGTGCTGTTGGAACGATGTGGGCCATGGCTGACGAAGATGGACCGGTTATGGCTGAACACTTCTACAAGTACATGTTCCGCAATGGGCCTGAGGCAGTGGATTGTAGGGATGCGTCGAAAGCGGTGGTGATGGGTGTCAGGGAGCTGCGACGGCGCGAGGTTCCATTGGCGAGATGGATCAACTTTGTTCACTACGGGATATAGGTTTCAAGTGAGAACCGAAACATGTATCTCCAACTACCTCACGATCAATCTTTAGTAACTTTTCATGTTTCTATGACCTGAGAATCTGTCATCTTCATATTGTCTACTTTCTGTCATGAGGTAATATGGAGCCCTAAGACGCCTCGATCTCTACAAGTACCAACAACATGACCTGCTTTGCTTGTCATCTTCATCCGGACGAGAGCCAGCGGTCATCAAAAGCTTAGAAAGAGCACGCGATCCACATTGGTAGGAGTGGAATCCCGGTATTTTTACATAGGATCTATTGATGATGTGTGGGCGCAACTTCAAAATCTTCTGTACACCCTCCTGCCGCTGTGTATCTCAATGACTTGGTTGATAAATGTTGCTGATTAGACAAGGAAGAGGAGGATGGAGGTAGATCAAAGCTCATGACTTCTTTGATGCCTGTTGGTCTTGCTTACGCGTGGAGGTCGCAAACTTCTCTTCACTCGCCCGTTGACTACCGTGACCCAAAGAGTGTTAAGCTTAGAGTTCCCTATGTTTCCCCTCGTTAACCCGTGTAATTGCTCTCTTCAGTTACTGGCTGTCGCTTATCGCAATACCGGCCTCGCAGCCTGACATCCTCTTATTCACATACATCTGCTCTGCGTAATCACTCCACTCTAAATTAGCATTGCTGCCGTTGTTGCTCACCTCTAGAGATCAAAACCTATCGTTTGAATGTGAAAATTACCAATGTAATGACATCGAGTTTCGAGTTCATCTCAAAGTGGGCGCCAATGAAAGTTGGCTACGCATTGGGTCTAGAGGGGATGTATATATTCCTCACCGTTCGCTGTTCTGATCGACACGGAAGAGAGGGCTAGCCGCAGTAGAGGGCGGCATGCGATGCAATCCGTGCCGGCGAGCAGCTAACGGCTGTTTGATAGATGGATCACTGAGGAAGGTTGGTTAGTGCGTTTATGTAGGGCTCTCAAAGGAGATCGTGCTCCGTCGGTTTATCTAATATATAGTCCCTAATTCGTTTCATGCAGTTATCATGCAGCCCCAGAAGCGTCACGTAAATGGACAGATGTACCGAGTAGATGAATGTTCAGTCATATCTGCGAGTAGAAGCTATAAGATTGGGACCAGCTCTCACCCTCGTTAAGTAGGAGCGTCGAGCCATGATGCTTGAAACCAATGATTTCACCACGAGGCCACACTTGGGTGAAAGGCCATGTCCCAAATGGATGTCGATGTATGGATCACGCACATAATCAAACAGACGGGGCACGCGGCAATTAGCTCTATGAACTGAAGCTAAAACAACAGCGCAACGTACTAAAATCAGAGACGTAGTCGCGTCTATTGAGCGTGTGCGTAGCGAGGTAAGTCCATGGAGCGAACGTCGCAGATCTATATGCACCACTGCTGGGAAGAACTCGCATGTGGCATATATCTCGAACTCCGCGACTCTGAACGGGTGGTCAACGTCATGGGGAGGAGAAGGTAGATTTTGAGTTGCAGGTCATCTGACTGCTTGGCAGGGATGACGTATGAGTACTATAGTTAGTCAGCACAATTCTGTGGGTCGCCCTTCGTCTACACGACGGCTCACGCATATAAGTTCTGCGAACCAAGGAACGGGAAACGGTGGTATGGCACGAGGCACTCATACATATATGTAACGGATATCAAAGTGTTCAGATTTTTCAAAGGACGGACAAACAACTCACCACAAAGATGGTGGGAATCTTGCTTGAACCAACATGTGTCCTCGTGATACCAAGTACTCCGGACCAATTGGATTTTGCAGAAACATGGAAAACACTGGACATGGCATGCAGTGCATGCTCATGCTGCGGCGAAAGGGGACGCCTTACAGTCACATCGGCCTCCCATTCCGTCAAGCGTCTATTACCTGCATCTCAAATTTAGCACGATGAGCTACTTAATCCGAGATAACCAGGTACTAATTCATTGCCAAACGAATTCTTAAGCCCCGAAGAATCCACCTGCTCATAGGTTCGTTTCAAGACTAAACCCAGTGCCCCTGCCGAAGGCGTCTCCGGTAGGGTTCACGCAACGGACGTGCCTTCTCCGCCAATAATACGAAGACATCGTGGGCCGAATAATAGCAGTATTACTGTCGGAACTCCGGTAAGTACATACCACAATCCGTCAGTGTCGAATCGATAAGGCAGGATGCTTATGACGAGAAATAGCCCTCCGATGAAGACACTGATCTGCTGGTAAGAGCCAAATTCCATATCGATTCAAATGATGCTTATCCATTGACCTTCGTGCCCCGCTAGCTTGAAGCACACATTCCAGAACGTAATCTTTGGACTTTGGTCCTGGCCGCCGCACTCTTGCCGTTGCTTTTGTGTCGCCTGTTGTGCTCTATCCTTGTCGCTGCACTTTCGCTGTTGCATCTCAAAAGCTGGCAGGTAAGTAACGTCTTGTCAAACTAAGTTACACTCACCCATACGATTAATATCAATCTATAGCATGATAGTGGGGCAAATCCAAGCGATGAAGCACCTGATACACATTTCCTATCAACAACTACTCACGACGCAGTAAACACCGAGCTGTCTCTTCAAGAGGCATTGCGAGCCGGGCAGGATGCATTCGATCAGTTCCTTGCTTCGCAACGGGACGAGGATGTTGCAAGAGCTGGCAGAATGCATTAACACTCTGCCCGATCTCGAACAGAGTATCCGTCGTTACCAAGAAACTCTCTCCCTCCGTCCAGTTGGTCACATGGAACGCCCGAGTTCTCTCGGTAACCTTGGAGTTGTCCTAAGAATAAGGTATGACCGCAAGGGTGACAAGGCTGATCTCGAGGAGAGCACTTGTCATTTCGAAGAGGCCTATTCTCTCCTCACGATTGGTCACACGGATCAATTAGATCCTATCGACAACCTCAACAACGCATCACCTCTAGTTAGTACTGCTATCCTTCGGTTATATCTACTATATCGTTTAGTCCTAACTCATGACTTGTTTAATTCGAACGTGTCCAGAAAATGCCCTCCGACCAAGGCACGGCTTCGATGGTACAGGCGAACCACTGGATCCAACTTGAATGACGCTGATGCTATTACTCCTATATCTCCCGTTTCAGTCGGTAGCACAGCTTCAAGGATCTTCTGGTGAAGAGGTTTCTTCCAGGCCAAGCACGAGAGAGCAGGTAAGTAACGTTTTTATACCGAACGCATCACCAGAAAATCAGATGCAGACTGCAGCACAGCAATGGGCCGAGCACTCGTGACCAGGCAAACCCCGACTCGGTATGAGCTATTTTTGTCGACACAAATCGCTCATTCTCATACATCTTTTCCCACACCAAACATGAACAGGGCGCTTCGGATGCTCTTGGGGCTCAGCAGGAAGCTTGGAAGGCTTGCCAAGATGCAGCCACGCGCTTTGCGGTGTCGAAACGTGACGAGGACCTTGATGCTTGCACCAGGAGCTGTAAAAGCGCGCTAGCAGTCTTTCCAAAGGATCACCCGCATCGTCTAAACGCCCTACGCCTTGTCGGCATGGTATTTGCAGTTAGGTTCAACCAAGAGGGTGACATGGCCGACCTCGAACAGTGCATCCATTATCAGCAGGAATGCCTCTTGGTGTGTCCGATTGGTCATCATGATCGCCCATCGATCCTCAACAATCTCTGCGTCAAGTTCAACATACGGTCCAATCAAACGGGAAACGCGGATGATTTAGAGCAGAGCATTCGTCATCACCAAGAAGCCCTCACTTTGTGTCCCATCGGTCACCCGGAACGTGTAAAGTCCCTTAACGACCTCGGCGATGGGTTGAACACACGGTTTAGCCGAACGGGAAGTATGGCTGATCTAGAGCAAAGCATCTGTTATCAACAAGAAGCGCTCACTCTGTGTCCGATTGGTCACCGGGACCGCCCATCAATCCTCACCAACCTCGGTAATAGATTATATATACGGTTTCAGCAGACGGGACACGTAGCAGATCTAGAGGAAAGCATTCGTCATAATTAAGAAGCACTCATTCTCCGTCCCATCGGTCACCCAGAACGCGTATCGATCCTCAACCTCGCCGTTGGGTTGGATACACGATTTGGGTGGACGGGCAATGTGACCAATCTAGAAGAAAGCATCGGTCATCTACAAGAGGCCCTTACTCTGTGCCCGATTGGTCACCCGCACCGCGCATCTACCCTCAACAACCTAGGGGGTAGGTTGGATACGCGGTTTGAACGAGCGGGAAATGTGGCCGATCTAGAGGAGAGCATCCGTCACCACCAAGAAGCACTTACTCTCCGCCCGGTTGGCCACCTAGAGCGCGCGTCGACACTCAACAACCTCGGCAATAGATTGGATTCTTGGTTTGAGCGGACGGGAGACTTGACTTATCTGGAGGAAAGCATTCATCATCATCAAGAAGCGCTCACTCTCTGTCCGATTGGTCACCCACACCGCGCATCCACCCTCAATAACATCGGCGTTGTTTTGGAGACACGATTTGAGCAGACGGGAAACATAACTGATCTAGAGACCAGCATCCAGAATCACCGAGAAGCACTTACTCTCCGTCCGACGGGCCACCCAGACCGCGCATCGAGCCTCAACAATCTCGGTTTTGGGTTGGATAAGCGGTTTGGGCGGACGGAAAACATGACTGATCTTGAGGAAAGCATCCGTCTTCATCAAGAAGCTCTCGCTCTGCGCCCAATTGGTCACCCGGATCGCGCAATCAGCCTCGATGGCCTCGGCAATGTTTTTTATACACGATTTGGGCGGACAGCAAACATAGCGGATCTAGAGGAGAGCATCCAGCATTACACGGATGCTGCGGGTCAAACATTATCCCCGTTGTCGCACCGTCTCACTGCAGCTCATAACTGGATTTTGGTGGCTCGCCGAAATGGCCTAGAGTCACTCGAGGCTGCATACTCGACATACATGGACCTCCTAGACCGTTCCTTGCTCCTTTCCGCCTCTAGCATTCCCGCTACCCATGCACAAATCGCGTACACCTACAAGGACGGGATAAATGTGACTGAGGAGGCCACCTCGCACGCAGTCAAGAAACACCGCTTCAGCGAAGCTGTCGAGATCGCAGAAAGAGGGAGGGCGCTGCTTTTCACCCAGTTGGGCAACTATCGGACGCTTCTCGATGACCTTGAGGGCTTGAACAAAAGCCTGGCAGATCGATTCCGAGACCTTAGCGCTGCTTTGGAGAACCCCGCTACCTCTTCTCTAGACGCAATGAATGCGCAATTCGCTGTGGGGGATCAGGTTGCAAGGTAATGTTCGTCCATCTCTTGATTTGTTATAAGTTATCTAAGTCAATGCCGTGGATTAGGCGTCAACGGATAGCGTCCGATTGGGATCACACCGTCAAAGAGATCCGCCAGCTTGATGGCTTCAAGGACTTCCTTAGCGTTACCCCCTTTATCAACCTAAAACAAGCGGCAGCAGATGGTCCGGTCATCCTCATCAACATCAGTCATAATGACTCCTACGCTCTAATCATCACAACCACCACAGCGCCCCTCCCCGTACCGCTCCCCGAGGCGAAGCTCGATCCCGTTGTGGTGCTAGCCTTCAGATTGTTTGACCGTACTAGAGGCGACGCCGATGAAACCAAGAGCAATCAAATACTCGTGGAGATTCTGCGAGATCTTTGGGCAATGATTGTTTCACCGATCGTTCTTCAGCTGGAAGTCCAACTAGGCCTCTCGATTGGGTCACGCATTTGGTGGATGCCGACATCGTGGGCTTGGTGGCTTCCGCTCCACGCGGCGGGACCGTACAAGTCAGGCGAACTGAACCTTCTTGATCGCTTCGTCTCCTCTTATACCATCACCCTTTCGAGCCTCATCCGCTCTCGCACAGGCTATGAACCGGCCAAGCGGCCGTCCGGTCCACGGATGTTGGTTATAGCTCAGGCTGAGGCCGAAGGACAAGACCCGCTGCGCTATGTCGAAGCTGAAGTGGCCTTGATCCGACAGATGGGGACGGAGGTCATGATCATCGAAGGGGAAGACTGCACGAGAGATGCTGTGTTAGCTGGCTTGAAGGATATGGCCTGGGCTCACTTTTCGTGTCACGGTCATCAGCATCCGGTGGAACCATTCAAGTCTCACTTCTCCCTCCGAACGGCCGATGCACCGCTCACCCTTCTCGATATCATTCACAATGACCTCCCACAAGCCGAGCTCGCCGTTCTCTCGACCTGCCACTCAGCTTCGGCTGATCTATCCACGCCGAGTGAGTCAATCAACCTTGTTGCGGGCATGATGTTTGCTGGATTCCGGAGTGCTGTTGGGACGATATGGGCCATGGATGACCAAGACGGACCGGTTGTATCTGAGTACTTCTACAAGTATATGTTTCGCAATGGGCTTGATGTGGTGGATTGTAGGGATGCGGCGAAGGCAATGGTGATGGGTATCAGGGAGCTGCGACGGCGCAAGGTTCCGCTGGCGAGATGGGTCAACTTTATTCATTACGGTATTTAGGTTGCAGGTAACGCTTCGAGAAATCATACCTGTCTTGTCGATTCTCATTGCATTCGGCCTCTTTCATCTTTCAGTGCAAATCATTTTGTTATAACGCAGAAGTTTTGCCCTATCGACGCACCCCAATATTGAAGAGATCCTCTGTAAATAAATATGTGATGATTCCTGACATACCTCTCTACAGAATGCTAATGACGGCCCGCTATTAGCCAATATTAGTGTCAGCAGACATAATAGTACCGTCATATTGATCACCTTAGCCCACTTAACATTCACCATGAATGCCGGTGGGACTGCAGAGTACACTTTAACGCTGTGCTGGGACACATCCGACATGCACATAATCTCTAATTGGCCAAGCCTTGTTGCCGGTCCGCGAGTTACAATTTAACAAAAATATTCTTCGCTTTAGGGGTGACGTTCGCGATATACTGATGAGCGTTCCATGACCTCTAGAACCTTGCTGGATAGCGACATGGCATCAAGGGAAGGGATGATTGTTGAGGATCTTCCTCGCGACCTTCACATCTTATGTGAATCCTCGTTGAGAATGCCTCTGACAGAGCCAGAACGCACTGCGCCTATCCACCGCCAATCGATCCATGATGTCGACCAGGGACGTGAGCTTGCCATCATTGAAATCTTTCAAGTTGTCCACAGAGTCATACCGCCAAGGACATGGCAGATATCAACTCGCTGACGTTCGTCTCAACTCCTCAGCGTGAACGACTTGAAGGGACTGGCGTCTGCTCGATAGCGCCGGTCTCATCGTAATCGTCAGCCTCATTTCAAAGTGCATGAGCATGAGCGTGGAGACACGCCTTGGCATTCGATGACGTAGAGCACGATGGTTTAAAAGTGGTGCCTGAAATAGGAGCAGCTACATCTTGGCACTACAGCTATTTTGCACAGCCGTTTGATGTTGATTCTCCTTCTTCCAAGTCGGGTGAGAACGCATCAGCGAGATGTCCCTCCACTAAATCATCGGTCTGTATGAGATAGGCGTCTTCTGGTAGATCTATCAATAGACTTTTGATTCTTCCATATTGGTGGCTATAGCTGATAGCAATGCTCTTCTCCTTCTTCAACCCTATCTCGACGAAGTAATGGATACACGTGCCACTCTGGCAAGGACCTATTCGATCTTAGCTACTCATCGAGCTCATTACAATACAACGTAGGTTTTTCCATAGCGGTACCAACTCTGAGAAAAGTACAGAGAGCAAACAACTGCTGTTTGGATAGATGGGATCCCTTTGGGGGCCATCATAGCACGTTCATCTAGGATCAATCCAAACGTACCCATTCTCGCATGTGCTTAAGCCAGCGTCGCTCTCTCTGGTACGTGCCAGTCACTTTAGCTGGACACCATACTCTGCTGGAAGCTTCATCTAGAATAGGCGAGTGCGTCCCTGGGAGGTAATATATACATGTATAGAAATGGGATTCTGTGTATGTGATGATGTATGGCTTGCTCTCAGATGCAGGGCGGCGAACCCGCATGACATCTCCAAGTTGTATCATGGAGAACGTGAACGAGACGCCTATCCCGCTAGATATATCATCCAAAATATGGCACTGATATTATTCGTTGTATCTTCTAGAATCACTCAACGAGCCACTTGATATGGCTTCAGCGCCGGGACCACTACAGTTGGTTGAAAGGAAGAGTTTAGGAGCGGGAAGGCAAAGTTGAAGTTTTGAAGTGTGATATCGTACATGAAATAGAACTGCACACGCATTGGCGCTTCCCACGCCACGCCTTCACTGAGGTTTCAGTAGTGTTGCCACCAGTCCCAGTCAGCTGACAGCTAGCTGGAGGTGAGCTGATCACATGATTGGCTGGGGCTGAGCTGGGACTGGGTGCCGGCTCCAGTCAACTGGGTCAGTCAGGGCACAGAGATAGATATTCACCAGCCATGTATATGCACTGCCAGATGAGTCATTAGTTTCATTATTGTACATTGCACTGGTACAAATATTCCATTAATGCATGTACTTTCTCCTTTGTGAAGTTCTGCATGTCTTCTTCTTCACAAAATCCCTGCTTGGCACTCCCAACATATCCCCCTCCATGCCCAAGCAACCAGTCACTTGGTCCACCATACCCTCCATCTTATCTACCCAGCTCTCACACCACAGACCCCAATACCTAACCATCCATTTTTGGTTATCTTCAATACCCTGGCATGCAATATCTCAACATCCCACCTCAGAGCTGGCAACATCATGCTCCACTAGGGCATCCTCAACAACCACATCCATTGCAAGCAGGCTGCCCAGCACTTGGAGAAATTCAGATTGTGAACACAGGGCCTTCAGCAAGGAATAAGCAGGCCAACCCCAACACAGGTGGAGGTAGCAGTCCCAAACAAACCTGAGCATTGACAGCTCAGGCTTCTGCCACTGTCACCACCTCCACTCCACTCCTGCCCAACCAGTCACCACTCAATACTGGTCACACAATCTGCTCAAATACATCTACTACTGACAACACCACCCAAACAACAACTCAAGTGACCATTCCAGCAGTGTACAGCATTGGACCCTCAACCCAAGAAATCCACACAGCCTCAGACAACCCACCATCAGAATGTGAGGCACCATGCAACTTGCATCCTGCAACCAAAGATGCATGGCTGTTTACCCAACCCTCAGAAACAGATCAACATCCTGATATACTACCAGTGGCTCTTCTTCAGGCAGATCACGTGAAGTGCCATGGTCACTCACAGTTTTTACTCTGTACACTTTGCCTGTGAGGTGATTTCTCAACATATTTCTTCAGTTTTCACACTAATGGCATCATCTGTAGGAGAAAAGGCCAATGGAAGGTTTATGCCAACAATGATGGAACCTCAACTACACTTAGACATCACTATCTATGCAATCACAGTGACATTTATGATGGTGTATGTAAGATCAAGAAATTGAAAGTGTACCAGGAGGTATCAGATGCTACCAAGGAGGGAAACAAGGAGGGGTTTACACATGATGGATTTCTTGATCAGCTTGTTCAGTGGATTGTGGTTGATGACCAGGTATGGAGCTTGCCAATGGCTCTTAAGTCAGTATCCACTAATACCTCACTCATAGTCAATGAATGTTCTTGAGTGCCCTGAATTTCACAACCTCCTTCTTATATTAGTGACCATCTGGACAACAGCAGCATCCCACATCAGACCCATATCTCAGAGGAAATTGTGCACATATTCAAGATTCACAAAGATAGGGTGAAGCAGGATTTAAAAGTATGATATCAAATCCACTCAAGCATTCAATCTTATGCTGATATGTTGACCCTTGAAAGGTGCACTTGGCTGAATTTCATTTACATCAGATTTATGGAGTGATGATAAACATGTCTCCTTCATGGTGATCACCACTCATTTTATTACCCTTGTTGAAGGACAATGGGCCTTGAGGACAGTTCTCCTCACTTTCAAACATGTCACTGGGACTCATACTGGAGCAAACCTTGCAAGGGAAACATTTGACATACTCTGACAGGCTGAAGTTCTCCATAAGGTGAGTTTCCCATCCTCCAATCCTTACCTGTGTCAATAGTAATGACTAGGTACTTGCCAGCTTTCCCAGTTCACATTAGATAATGCAACAAATAACAATACACTCATGGAAAGTCTCGAGGGTACTCTGAGAGCACTTGGGATCCCTTTCTGCCATGTGGGTAACTGAATCTGGTTAGTCCAAATTGCTATTCTGAGTGGTTCCAGGCTAACTTGACAGCTAGGTGTTTCTCACATGTTGTAAACATTGCTACTCAAGCAATGCTGAAATGCCTTAGCAACATTACATTGCTGGATGGCCAAGAAGACCTTGATGCTATTGACAATGCCCTCCTCACCACAGCAGCAACTCTTTCCCTCATTGATGATGCTGAGTATGCAGCAGCCCTTCACAGTGATCCAGTGAAGCTGTGTCAGGGGCTCATTGCATTCTGTCATGCTTCAGGCCAATGCCAGGAGGACCTCTGAAATGTGATCATTGATGGCAACAAAACAGGCCTTTTCCCAAACCTGAAAGTACTTCAGCTTTTGTGTGACCTGGAGACACACTGGGCATTGACACACAACATGTGTGAAAGGTTCCTTTACCTCCATGAAGTGAGTAATACTGTGGATTTGTCTTCAGTTAAATTCTAAATATCCACATATTTAGGCAATAGCACAGCTCCTCTGACATCAAAAGTACCACAGCAGCAAGGCAGTAATGCTCAACACAATGCAGCTTCAGGTCCTATGGGATATCATGCATGTATTGAAGGTTCCTTATTTTGCTCAAGAGGCTCTGTCATCAGAGTGAACCCCAACACTCTGCATGGCTCTTCTGATGTATGAGCTCATGCTCGTTGCTTGGCACAAGATGGAACTCAAGTACCCAAACCTCAGGCATGCCATCCATGCTGGTCTTGTGAAGATTGAAGAGTATGTTGCAAAGGCAAGGGAGTCAAAGATTTATACCTTGGCACTTGGTA